>VMDR010013537.1:0-24853 GCA_007922815.1 Macrotus californicus | reverse complement strand
AAGCTTGATATAGTATCTTTCAAACAAGTACTGGGAAGTACTATCAAGAATAAATTTTAAAAATACCAAAAAATGTACATTCCTACTAGAACATTAACCTCGTCCTTCATAATTAACTATTGCGTTTTCCTGTCATTGGACTCTGACCTTTAAGGTGTTCTTGTTGTGTGCATTTTTAATGCCTAACTTCTCTGGAAAATGTGCAGAGGTCATAATGAGGCATAGTTATATACAGTATATAATTTTCTTCGGCCTTTTTCAAGTGCTAATTTAACTATCACTTTTTCCTATAGAATTTTCATAACAAATACTTTAAAAAATGAAAGTCCATTCTTCAGTTTTGACATGATTATATGTCCAGACAGGAAATTTAGTGATGCGTGTTAAGCGAACACTAAAATAATCCTTGTCTTGATGGACAACGAATTTCTAAAACAGGTTTTATTCCTCCACACTGTCCTTTGATGAGGAAATGAATAAAACCTAGCATATCTCTCTAGTCCTCAATTTCCTTATTGTGAAATGGGTGTCACTCACCATAGAGCACTGTAAAGATTAATTTAAAGTGAGTATATAGTGCTGAGCACTCAGGTGACAATGATTCACTTTATTATTTAGATTGATTTAAAAAATAGCATCCAAAATGTGTTTACTGATTTAGACTGATTTCCTATAACTTACTCACTTTCTACACCAAACAATAAGTGATAATTATTATGGTGAAGCCACATCGTCAAAGATTAAATTTTGTTTAAAAATGTTTGCCTTGCCATTAATCACAGGTGACTTCAGTAATGAGATTTTGAGGTGAACAAGAATACTCTGGTGTTCCGTCATTCTGAATGAGTTTGTTTACTTTTCATTTAAAAAATAATTACCCATTAAATATTATTTCATTCCTGTAGAAAATGCCTCTTAACTTGTAAATAATTAGTAATTTTACTTTCTAAGAACACTTTTATGTAGAGTTTGCATGGAAAGACACCATTGGTAAGAGAATAAGCCTGAACTTAAAACGCTGATAAAAAAAATATTGAGAAGAATGGCAACTCATGTCTACATTTAAAAGAAGAATCGTTTCCTGAACAGTTAAGGAGTTTCCATTTTAAAAAACCTTGCTGTAAGCCTCATCAGTCATTTGAGATCGGCAGGGATAAGAGCACCAATATGAAGACTGATTTGATTTTCACACTATTTTAATGACAAGATAAATTTCAGCAACTTGGACTTTTATATAAGAAGACACTTTAAAATAAATGAAACATATTTGCAAGCAAGCAAACACGCGCACGCGGAGGGAATTATTTGTTTTGAACTGCTGACAGTGTAAATAACTTGATCAACTAATAGGACCAGACTAATTCTATAAACCTCAGAGTACTTTTTATCAACCAGTGGTTAGGGAATATTGAGCTTTAAAGAGGGTCGTCTGCATTTTTATGTTCCTAATGCCTTCAATCATTTTAGTCCTTGAATAAATTTTGCTGAATTATATTTGTTTTATGCCTGTAATGGCCCATTTGTTTATAGGGAGTTGGAAATTTTTTAAATATCAGATTAAGTGTGAGGACACAGAAATATGTTTTTATAATTTTAGTGTCATTTCTTATTCAATTGTATATTTATTAATTTTTATTAAATAAATCTATTCCTACATAGGTTTTGATGGTGTGGAAAAAATACCAAGTTTACATCTGGTTGATCCTACTCCAAATTCCCCATACATAAGTGACAAAGGGGGAAGAGCAGGGCCACCGTCTAAGCAGCTGATGAACAGCATGTGTGGCAGAGACGGGAAAAGTTTCTGTATTCACCTGGAAAACCTTGCTGTTCCATAGCTTACGTCTCTGTAGTCAACGAGGGATGACGTTGCCTGGGCCAAATCATCAGGATCAGCCATTTCTCCCTTGAAAATTTGAGGGCAAGTGTTGTTGTATTTGACATTTGCCTCCCTTGAATTTATTACTTTTCCAAAGAATGTACTCACCAGAAAGATCGAGTTCTTCATGGCTGTGGGACATCTGGGCCTGTTGTTGATTCCTGTGTTCTTTGGAAGACCTTTCCCAGGTTTGGGGGCACTTCAATCAAGAGAGTACAAGCCTCAACATCAGTAGTTCTAAAATATGATGTCACAAGGGATTCGTAACCAATAATAAAGGACCAATATTCAGGAACAATTTTTTATTTAAGTGTGAATTAGATTGGCTTCAGAGTTCTCCATAGAATATTATCACTCCACTCAGCTCCATTAAGACCCTCTCCATGAGTGGGAGAAAGTGGGGTAGAGTCCTTCCTCTTGGAAATTGTTACTGCTTGGCAAAAGCCTGCAAGTGTCTCACACATGTGACCCTCTTCCAAGTTGCACATGTTGAAACAGAAAAGAGAGGAAGAAAAGTTGCTTTATGCAGGCCCTGGTTTACTTCAATACACAAGTACAAACCATCTTTGCGTATTGTCTGCTTTGGCAAGGGCCCATGAGTCAAGGATCATAGTGACCTCGAGGCCTTGGCAAAATGCCCTTGCTGCAGAGACTTCGATGTTGTGGGAATGACTTGCACACATCATTTTGTTATTTGACTCTGAAAATGCAAATATGTGAAAAGCCTCCTATTAATAGGCCGTTGTTTTATGGAAGGTTGTAGTGGTTTATTAAGGAGGCAGAAGTGGCTAAATGTCTTCCTTGGGTGTCCCCTCTCTAGGCATGTGGCAGTGGGAGGTGGTAGTGCTGTCACAGATGAATTATGGGAAAAAGTAGAAGTCTGTTACCTTTTGAACATCTTCTATTCAATAAGAGGGCCCGCCTATGGCCACAGCAGCGTCTGTGAAGAAGATTTATTTCCTTGGCAAATTCAGATTACTTGTGAGTAGCACTTGGAAAATGAAAGTGTATCATAAACAATCTTTGATCAAGGTTTTACCTTTGTTTGGGCTGAAAAATACATTTGAAAAAACTGGATCTGAAATGGCCTGAATTTAAATTTCCTTGGCCTGCTTTAGAAAAACATTGAGAGAAAGAATTCCAGTTTATTGGTGAACTGAAGAGAGTTTAGGTTGTATCAATTCTCCTGACGGTTTTGATTGAACAAATGACTTAGTTTGTAATCGACCAACCCTTGAAATCAATCAAAGCCATGCTGTATTAAGTAAACTAAATTTAAATCCTTAAACCAACTGTGGATGTGAAGTAATCTTTAAGTTTATGAAACAAAGGACATTTTATTTTACTAAGGTAACATGAAACAGACAATGCCAACTCAAAATATAGAAGATAAAAAATAACTATTACAGGTGCTAGTAAGTCACACTGATTTTGCAAATGGAAATCTACCTACCTCTAAGAAAATGGTGTCAGAATTTAGAATACCATAAACTGGAGATGGGAGAACTGTTTCTGCTGTGGGCCAAGTGTAAATATTTTGGGCTTTGCAGGCCATGTGGTCTATGTCACTACTACTTAACTTTGTGGTTACAGCGCGAAAGCAGCCATAGACAATAGTGACACAAAAAGGTGTGGCTGTGCTCCAACTAAACTTTATTCATGGACCCTGAAATTTGAGTATTATATAATTTTTATATGTCACGAAATATTCTTTTAATTTTTTTCAATCATTTAAAAAACAGAAAAACCACCATTAGCTCAAAGCCCAAACAAAAATAAGCAGTGGGCCAGATTTGGCTCACCAACTGTGGTTTGCTGACCCTGCCCTAGATTAGTGAAGCATGAGCTGTAAGAGACACTTGAAGACACAACCAGAAGGTCAATGACTCATTCATTCTTCATTAAAGAGTAGCTATGCAGCACAACATCACCTGTGTGCTATACTTGACAAGAAAGTTTACCCTGAGTTGAATAATGAGAAAACAATGGATACATCCAGGTTGTGGGGCATTCTATAAAACTGGCCTGGACTCTTCAGAACTGTCAGTTAGGAAGGCCCAAAGGAAAAAAGTGTGGGGAAACTGTTCGAGAATAAAAGGACCATACCCCAAAGCAATGTATGATCTTTGTTCAAATCAAAGATTAAAACCAAAACAACTGTAAAAGGACATTACTAGGGTATTTGGAAAAATGTGAATATGGATTATCAAATATTATTGTATCACTGTTACTTTTCTTGGGCATGAGATGATATCATGGACTTGTAGAATAATGCCCTTGTTCGTAGGTAATATGTGCTGAAGGATTTATAGATGAAGTATTATGATTAGCGATTTAATTTCAAATGGTTCAATCACAAAAGTATGTGTGTGTGCATGCATGTGTGAATGGAGAGATGAAGCAAATGTGGTAGAACAGTAACAATAAATAAATCTGACTGGTGAGTAGGCAAATATTATATTACTAATTCAACTTTGACATAGGTATGAAATTACTCAAAATGAAAATTGGAAAAATATATACAGAAAAAAAGACACAGTTGTAAATTTAGTTGGTTCAAGTTAGAAAAATTTGAAAGATAAAATTATAGTGTTTGAAAATTAAGGTATTCATTAAAATTCTAAAATAATACCAATTTCATTTGGAAATTAAAATAATCGGACTTGTAAGAAAGAGCTAAATCATTTCAGTGTGTTTTGTTATTTTCATCTAATTTATCTCCAGAAATTATCACGTGGGTAAAACCAAGCACAACAAAAATCATCAAACTTAGCGTCTCAAAAGCTCTGGATTTAGATTGCTCTGTTGTTGCACAAGACGCATATTTATTCAGTGACCAGAAATCTGAAATATGCTTTTTCTGTAATTAAAACTTTCAAATACAAAAAACACTTCACTTCTTCTAGTAGTCAGATCCACATAATTCTGCATACCATTTTGCTCACTAGTTTTCTTTTTTTAATGTAGAGAAACTAGATAGGAAACAAAAGTAATGGGTCATCATTTAATTTGGAGAAATCACTCTATTTGAGGACATGAAAGGCACTTTCACAAGAAAAAACTGTAAACTTTTGTAGGCAGAGACCACGTTTTAGTTGCCTTTGTATCTCTAACGCCAGACAGAGTACGTCATACAAGTAGCCACTCAATGAATGTTTACTGAATGACTGAATGAATAAATGAATCAATGGAAGAGGGGACCCTGCTTTATATGGGAACAGGTTAGGCTTCGATCTGATGTAAGGTAAAGATTCAGGATGACTGGACTGATCCACTGAAGGAAGTAATGGATTCTTATTTATTTGCTTATTTATTTATTTATTGAAATTTACAATAATAGAATAAACATATATCTTAATATATTTTTAGAGAAAACTTACCACTTAAATGTTCAGATATTTTTCTACATGTATGATGATGAAGACAGTTCCTCAATTTCAAGGATTCTGTCTGTTAACATTCAGTCAGGTTGAAATGGATCTGAAAATCATGGCATATGAAGGGCTGTTGAGGGAATTAAAAAACAGAAATCATAGCAGCTGGGAGAGAATGAGTAACTGGTCTCAACCATCTCCAGGGTTACCATGACAAAGAAGGGGTAGAAATTCTCTGAGAAGCTTATAGGAAAGAATCAGGACCAGTAAGCAAAAATAAAGGGGGGGGTGGGGGGGCACTATGCAGATTTTAGCAACCCCAGAAATAGCTTTCCAACAGAGAGACGTGCCCCACAGGGGACAGATCACCTTAACAGTGTCACTGAAAGTGTGTGGGCAGAGTTGGCACGGCCATTTCCCAAGGCAACTAAAGAGGTAGCATCTACATAGAACAAGAGATTGAGGCTATTCCATCCCTTCCAACCTGAAAAGCATAGTATCGATACAATAAACCTGAAAGTCATTCTACAAATGTGGTGCAGATAGATTATTGATAAACAAATATTTTCAATACCTCGAGGTTTTCAATGCGTATATCATAGGTAAACAGAACGCCATGATCTGTTTGTTCTTTGAATGTTTTACTGATAGATGTAGACTTGGCATTAGTTAGTACCCAAAGAAAATTTAGGTTGTCTCGGTATATAAAATAATAATACACCTCAACAGGTATCCAGAATGTTCTTAGGTATTTCAAAGACACCAGGACTTTTTTTCTCTATATCCCAGGCCACTATTCCTGTTATCTTCTGTCATCTTCTGAAGACTAGATTATTTTCTACAGCTACCTCTTAGTGAGACATTTATCTCTAGAATCTTCCCCTTTAATCATCTTGAACACTGCAACTACATGTCTGCCTAAAACTCCTTGTGATTAAATTACTATCTGGTCAAAAGCCTAAAATGATTCACCAGTTTTGAAATAGGTATGGAAAAGATTAGAAGGGGAATTAAAATACAAATAGTTATTAAGATGGTAGAACTATAGACTAGTTTTTCTTAAATGTTCTTGGAGTGCTACTAATAAAGAACTAATGATAAATAATATCCAGTGCAAAACAAAGACTTGACAAAATTTCCTTACTACCTAGCATATCACATACAGAAGCTCCACCTGAACTTTTTAAAGAGACCCTCCATTAAGTCTCCCAACGTACCTTCTCTCCTACTACCCCTGCAATAAGCTTCACTAATTCTCTGCTGTCCAACTTCCTGCTCTCTTCTAACGCTTTTCTTCCTCCTCATCTCTCATTGCTGCTTCTGTCTTTGTACCTCTTTTACCACTTTGCTCTTTTCATCACCTGAGGACGACTGCCTCTCCTTTCACTCCACCCGTGATGCAGGGGAGCCTCCTGAGCGCAGGGCCTTTGTTCACCTATCTGTGCATCCCCTGCATCTAGAGCAGTGCCTTGAAGATAAAATGTGTTAATGAACTATCAGTTGAATGAATGATTGTCATTTCTGTGACTGTATAAATCCACACATTATTTTTTTTGAAATTTGGTATAAATTGATTATACATAGGGTCCAGCAGAAGCAACACCTGCTTGAGTGTGGTTGGTAGTAATAATAATATGGGTGTAATAATTCATAGTTTTAATTTGAACATTTCAGCTAAAATGTCAGATGGTCTACTTGAGGGTGATGTTATGTTACAGAATTACATGCTTCTGATTTTGTAATAAAAGATTTTGTAATAAAAAGGGAGGCATTATTTGTGCAGGACCCTGTATTTTGTGCAGTTTTCTAACTGCATTCCTTCTTTATCTAGTTGTTTACAAGTTTTGGTGTAGGTCTCTCAAGATGAAAAGATAAATGTTATCCATCTTACCTAATTCAATGTTTCAATTCAACAAATTTGTGTTGCATACCTACCGTGTTAGGCACTTTAGTAGGCATTAGAACAAAATTACAAACCGCATGTAACAAAAGCAGCGAAGTCCAAACCAAGTACTTTTTAGCTGATTTCTTTTACATAAAATAAATACATTTGAAATCTATAATCTAAATCAAAATAATAGTCAAAATTTTTATACTTTTCTACCATCTTTCTATCAAACCCATCCAAAAGAATTATATAAAATAAATATGAGGCGTATCCTGAAATCCAACATTAAAACCACTAATGATAAACAGAAATAAAAAATATCTAAAAAAAATTTTTTTTACCGCTTTAGGGGAATTATCTTTAATCATTTGTGTTCCAAGATCTTTATAGTGACTGGAAAGATTCTGAAAATTGTAAAGGCTTCATGTGCAGATTCTAGTTTAGGTCATTTTAAGCCTCTTATGCAAGATAGACATTTTGGAAACTGCCATCTCTAATATTTTTTTCCAGAGCCAGATGCAATAATTTGGTAAAGAACACAGGTAGAAGAGATCACTAATTTTCCTTTTCCCCTAATAAGCTATGTTTATTATGCCAATTTTAATTACCATGCAATCTAGTGGATTTAAGGCTTATGTTTTCCACATCACCAGACATCACAAACATACATGAAAGCATTGTACACTGCCATTGTACATCAGTGTTTGTACTTGGTTATACATATATACAGAAGTGATTCACACGTCTTAACCTTGCTATTTCTTCCTTTCAACCCAGCCTAATTTCACCGTGAAAGCAGCGTTTTAATAAACGGTATAAGACATACAGCAAGGCACACTTTTTAAAAACTTTTTTTTCGCATTCCCACCTCAAGAAGCATGAGAAAACCGAAAGTGTTGTACATAATTTAATAGAGTGTCATCAGTTTATAACAACACCACCATGTAGTTGTTTCTTGAAGTGCTGCATAGATTATTATTAAAATAAAATAAATAAAATGGCGCTTTTAGAAGTTACTTAATTTTGAAAGAAAGACCAGTGTTTCCTCTCTGTGCTGCAATCGAATCAAATGTTGCCCTTTTAGGTAAAACTCTTTCGATAAACATAGGAATCATACCATTACCAAGAATCCATATTGAAACGTAAAATCAGTCGAGTACCGGCAGGGCTCATTCCAGACAGGCGAATTTAATGGACCATCAATTTGGCGAGCTGCAGAACTCTATGGAGCAGATGGGGAGGGCAGGAGACAAACGGAAAGTCTTGCTGGAGAGGCGGGGCTGGTAGAGGTAGCTTGGGACAGGAATCTGTGGGAGAACAAGCAGCTTTGCTGGACTTCGGAGACAGTCACCTAAAGAGAACCAGTGCACACATCCAGATCACAAGGTCACGTGGACAAACTGCATTCAGAAGGGTCATCTTGGGGGAGGTCAGTGTCACAAACGGCAGTGACGTGATGGAACAGAGACCAGCCTGGGGTGGGAGTATGAGGCCACCCCGGAGTTGCAGCCAGGCTTATCTATAGGAAACAAAAAAGTGAGGGGAAAAAAGTTTCAGAAACGTCTGTTTCAGTTGTAAAACCCAGACCTTTGAAGAACCCCTGAAGGCTGCCCTGTGTTCTGAAACAAAAGGATACATATAATATAAAGTGATTTTAATAGCCCAAGGTTCACATTGCTGACTAAAAATGTTTCAGAAACTGTGTGAAAAAATACATTGACTTGTTTTTGAGACTTGGTTTTAAGGAAAACAAGAAAAATCATCAGGTTTGACTTTTCCTCTCGATCTCATCACCCTTCAGCTTGTGAACTCAGCTTCGAGCACCCAAGATAGATAGCCTCAGCTCACTATGGAAATGCGAGTCTGCCAATGCCAAGGGCATCAGCCAAGTATCAACAGTCATTCACAGGCCAGGAACCTAGGCCTTCAGGTTTAACCCTTCCTCCAAAGAGACTGTATGTGTGACAGTGGAACTGAACAATTCCTCTATCGCATAGTGGCCAAATATTCATAACATTGTGATAGTCCCAAACGTTTCAGCCCCTTGCCTGGGAAAGGGTATAACCGGGGCTTCTCGCTCAAATACGAATGCATTGCATGTAAGGTACAGGCAGCGCTGTGCAAATGAGAATGATTCAATTATTTCTGTGCATCTGATGGCTCAGATACACATTTCCGCCAAACTCAATTAGTTCTGCCTATTTTTAAGCATCTAAAAGCAACCTGCCGAATGTGAGGAACGACTAAATTCTAGGTTTAGGCAGTGCAGGATGCAATTACTTCAGGTCCTCCGAGCAGCTCTCCAATGGAGCAGGCTTTTGCTTGCCTGGTTCTGAATTCTGGTATCAGGTTGCTTTACTGTCTTTTCAGAACTCAACGTTGTCATTCTCTGTCTGGCTCTTTCTCAACAACCTTACAACCTGTTTAGGAGCCAGAAACCCTTTAGCTAATATGGTTTGGCTGGAGCCACAGGAAGCTGGGGAGAGGAGGCAAGTCTAAGAGCAGGGAGAGACAGACAGGAACAGATGGGATGAAATGCGGTAGAGTAAAATCATGCAGTAACTCAGGAGAGGGCACAGTGCATTGTTCAAACGCTGAGGACATGACTCATTCGAAAACTGGCCACTGAATAGAGAATCTAAGGAGGTGAGGCAAACCTGATCTTACTGAATGCTGGCGTTTCAGTTCTCTCTGGATAATCAATGCCTTCAGCTTGGCCCACTTGGAAAGGGGTGGGCCAAACTGGCTGAGACACAGATCTGGGCTGCGTGTGTGTCGGGCGTGGGGGAGGGAGGATGCCCAATAAAATCTTCATTATTTATCATGACACAGCTAGTCATTCAGAAGTGCTGGGTCATTTAAAAAATACCTCACATCCACCAGGACCTTGATTTATTGAAATGATTTTAAAGGTATATTTGATAACATTACACCTGTGTTGCTTAGTGAAAAATAAATACACTATCACCAAGAGGAGTTTCTTAAACGTGCTTGGCCAGCATTGGGTCATATCAAACACTTAGTGTCAATCCAATTAACAGAATGAAAACTTGCTGTGTGTACACGAGAACTGTTTGCTCTGACAGCCTCCTCGGTTTGTAAAAACTGCGCGGCAGCTCTTTCAACTGTGCATGTGTGTGCTCGAGCATGCGTAAACACAAGTAATTGCCTAAAATCTAAAATCTATGGGCAACCAACTATCACGTTTGCAGCCCGGTAAAGTAGGAAAGGCTAAAAAGTTCTAAAGGAAATAATATGCATCCTAAGTGAAAAGAGCCCCTCCCCAATACACCCACACACAGAGTAAAAATAAAGCTGAAAACCAAGAGCAAACCAAAAGGAAAAAATAAAAAGTACACACTGGCTGCATGCGATGAGTTAAAATTTTTATACCACAGGATTTATCCTGCATGAAGTTTAGGGTTAAATCATTCACCAAAGATCAGAGGCTTATGATGAGGATTATGAAGAAATAACTGTCAGAATACAGCAAAAAGATTAGTGCAAAGTACATCTCTTAGGCAGGTCCTAGGAGGCACTTTAGACATACATTATACGCTTCCTCCAAATTAGGCAGAAATATCTGATCTATTCAGTTACCTTTCCTTTGATGTGATTGCTGTAACTGACCTCTCTATTTTTACAGAAACATGGCATATAAATGAAAATAGTGAAAAGCACAGCAGTGCGCCTGGAAACTGGTACAAATGCACACTGGGCTAGATCATGGCAAAAACTTCTCATACAATTTCAGGGGGGGTTTAATTAGAATACAGTAAATGAAAAAACCTTTTCAAAAATTTTTTGAAAAAAATGTTACTCTTGCAAACTGTATTGCTATTATTCTAAGTTACAGCTCTTCTAGATGATATAATTCCATCATCTAAGAACTTATTTCTTAAAAATCCCAGCAAGTTGAATTTAGTGAATTTTATTATCCTGATAAAAAGAGCACTCCAACTGATAGTTTTCAAATGGATTAAAAAGTAAGCTTTTTCTTTTGCTCTTTTAAATTCTGTACAAAGAACAATGACAATTAAGCTTTAATAGGCATGGAACCTCATATTTACCAAATAATTTTACTATGTATTCCTGACATTTAACACTGAAGTAATTTCAACATTTTGAGATTAAATAATTTGCCATGATTGGTCGTATTTTAACAGTATATAAATCTTTATACCTAGGTACCCATGTTGATGACTGGCGAAAAATTTAGGTATCCAGGTGTTTTGTGTACATGCTGCTAAAACAAAACAAAACTGAATAGGGCTAGTAAATATGGCTATTTAAATGGCCTAGACTGGTAACGAGTCACTTGGGGGCGATGTGAGTTCTGCAGAAGTAAAATCTATCTGCTTCCCCCATAGCCTGGGACAGGGCCAGGCTGTACATTCCGGGGGGGCTCACCAAAATATTGCTGACTGGCAGGCAATCTGGCTGATAGTTCTACACTATCCCTGCCTGTAAAATGTGAGGGTCACACAACCCCATCAGCACATTCACTTCCCCAAGTCTAAAGATGGAGCTGCTCATCATTTACATTTCACGTCAACACTTATTAGTCTGTGTAAGGGAGAGAAGAAACACCCAGAGGACCAGAAAGGGAAGCAGGCACCCTGGAGGTGTCTCCAGTGCCAGAGCTTCTCGAGCTCTGGATCAGCATGACTGGTGACTTGAGGGTCACAGTCACATGATGTCATGCTCAAAGTGGTGCTGCTTTCCAGCCTTTATCCACTCTCAGAGAACAAAAATCAGCCAGGCTCTACCAGCCCTTCTGCAGAGGTTGGCAGAGCCAGCGGTACAACTGGTTCTCACAGAACTTGTTTTGAAGTAGCTGATGGAAATGCAGTTACTCTCCCTTAATGGTCACTTTTACTGCATGCTGATGGAGAATGCGATTACAGGGTGGACATCTTTCACAGAAAATACTTTTCCCTCTCTCCCACCTTTGTTCTCATTTGCAGCCAATTGTAAAGAGTCTGAAATATAGAAAATTAGTTGAGCTATATTAGTAAGTAGGATGCCTTTCTTCAATTTTGCATTCTGAGTTTATTTTTAGGATACATACACACACACACACACACACATACACATACATACACATCATATATATATATATATATATATATGGTATAGATCCCCCCCTCCTTTCTAGCAGCCCTACACAGAATCGCACATTTTAATGAGGCTAGGGCACAGGTGTTGCAGGAAAAAAAAATAATGATGTTTGCCATTCATCTTTCAAATTAAATAATGTGTTTTTAAATAGTAACTTTTTTCATAATACATTATGGGAACAACATTTATCTGTCACATTTTAAAAGATGTATTTGTAATAAATGTAAATTACTTTTAGAAAATCAGTAATTAGGCTCATCAAAAAATAAACAATCTGCCACAAAAAAGATAATCTTTAGCATAGTTAAGTATAATAACTGTTATTTGAATAAGTTAACAAATTAGGGTAGATTGCTTCTGTAATTCATTTCCTATAGCACAAGTTTAGACTGTGGCATTAAGCTTCTGGAGTGGGGGGTAGTGATGGCATTTGGCACCTCACACTTTGGTAAAACACAACTCACATTCAAAAGCTCAAATTTTCTTTAAACTTGATTGAGATAGTATATTCATCACTGGGGCTTAGAAACGGGAAATAACAGAATTTTTGTGTCACTTTTAGAACTGTATCATCATCTCAGAATTATCAATCAATAGCTGTCTGATTAAATATGAAGGGTGAAATGACTTTAAAAATTTGATGGAAATCAGCCTGTCAACTTCAGGCAAAATTCAAAAATTCTGTTTTTATCAAAATGCCATTAACTTGTCCTATATTCTTTCTGCATTTGCTTTCTGGGCCTGTTTTCAGTCTCTCTGTATGGATAAGTAAGAGCCTCTTCTTCAACATCCACTTTCCCCTCCTGTTTGATTCCTCAGACGTGGCTGTGATTAGGAGTTGTGACAGCACAGCCTTCCGCTGGGGAAGCAATTGTGATGATAGTTACTTGAGACAGAAGCATAAAAGGAAGGCCCAGATCAGAAGACACAGCCTTTAACCTAATCAGTGTTCATCTTCAGGCAACAAAGGCAGTGGGCAGCTCTACGCGCAGGAAACCGAAATGGGAAGCGTGGTCGTTGTGCATGCATTTGATCAGAGGGCATAATTGCAATTTGGAGGACCGTGTTTTCTTCCCTCAATGGGAGAATCTGAGGCCCTAAATTATTCAGTTACTTCCTGAAGTTTTGTATTCTTCTTGCCAGAATGATGTAATAAAATAATGTCACTAAAAAGGCCATTGTGACTTTTTTCCCCCTTTTGCTGCACAGTTACTTGCCTTGTTGGGAGTATGTCTTCCGCCTAAATAAATGTCTTCTTCAGATAAGTATGTGCCATGACTAGTCATTCTGACTGGTCTTTTTTTCTGTCATGGCTTTGTTCACCCAAACTCAGGTAAAACACATTTGATAAAAATTTATTGAATGTATATTTAAAACATGAGAACCATACGTACCTTTCAATGAGATGATTTTCATGCTTGGAGAGGGTTACATTCTACCTATGCATATTTCTAGGTCGTTCTTCATCAAGGTTTAGAGGATTTTCTTCACAAGTTAAAGTTTTGGAGTTGGGATGCAATGCGGCTTTGTCTTTGGGCTGTGCTGCCTTTGACGAGAGTCCTGGAACTCCAGACCTGGCTGAAGCAGCAATGTGTTCCTCTGGCATTCCAGACTCACCTGGGTGTTCTGAACTTTCTTCTTCACTGCCCAGCCTGGCAGGAGTAGTTGGCTTGGAGCTTTCTCCATAGACATTGGAAGACTGGGTTGGACCATCCACTTCCTTCCCAATGTCAGATCCTTCCAGAGGGGGAGCGTTTGAGAGAGCCACCATGTCTGCATCATCAGTTAAGAGAGAAATATCACCGAACCTAGAAGGGCCGGCTGCTGCTTGTAATGGTACTGCGGCCTCACTGGGACCTGCAGGTTTATTTGTAGGAGCACTGGAGAAACAGGGCTCATCTTCCTCAGGGTCATCCTCAATGCAGGCCTCAAAGAAGCATTCAATGTCTTCCTTGTCTTCTAGGCCAGAGTCAGTAATGTCCAGCGGCAAAGGAGTATTGCTCTTCTCTTCTACGTAATTGGTGACCTCCCCACAGTCACTGTCATGAGATGAGAGGGATAAGTAGGAATAAAAGTCTCCTTTTCTCAGCTGGATGGGCCGGTGTGAATGTTCTAAAACTTTCTCCTTGATTTGAGTTAAGGAAGTAGGAGCAGCTGCCTCATTTTCCGGTTGAGATTTACTTTTTAGGGCAGTTGAAGCCATGTCAATGATTTCCTTAACAAAGTCATGTACTGAACAGTCTTCAGCATCTTTTGGGTGGAAAACAACTGGCTGACAGTCACAACAGGAAATGTCGTCACTGAGAGAGGCATTTTCCTCAATTTCATTTTGTTCAGCTGCTAGGCAGCAACCAGCAGATTTTCCAGCCATACTTGGTGCACCATCAGATGAAGATTTCAGTATGTCAGAGTCTTGTCTATCGATAACTCTGGTTTCTGAGGGCAGTTTTGGGCAAGACTTCTCAGTGGGAGTAGAAGCAGCCCTTTGATTTTCAGAATGGTGGTGGTTTTGACATTTTGGGGGAAGATGTCTAACAGTTTGGGGAACGACTTCCTTTCCAGCAGTGTTTGAATCATCTGACCTATCCATAAATGCCTTACACTTACAGTGCTCACTCTCTGAAATCCTTTTCCTGCTTGAGTCAAGATTTTCTGATTCCTTTGAAATCCCATGAGTTTCGTCCTTCTGTCTTTCTGGAGTACTTTCAATATTGCCGTTTTCCATGTCAGCCACATATGGATCTTTACTGACTTTGAAAATATTTTTCTTATTTTCACCCTTTGTCCCTAACTCATGCATGTCGGTCACATTCTTACCATTTCCATTGTTTTCAGAGAGGTGTTTTGTGGAGCCATTTAGCAGGGCCTCAATGCTCAGTGTATCAGAGGGATTAGTCACCTCACTACTACTTACGTCCTTACTGCCCCTTATCTCATCACTGAGATTACACCTTCTCTTATCTCTAGTCAAGGAAAGCTTCGGTCTAATCCAGGTGTGCAGTTCATTCTTTATGTAGTCCAGCCCTGACATCAAGTTGCAGTCTTCATAAATTTCATCATCTGTGGCAATACTGGAGTCGTCATCCTCATCTTTGATGCACAGCTCTTCTTCTGTCAAGGTGAGGGTAGAGCTGGAGAGGAGGTCACTGTCGTCTTCATCATCAGTGCAAGCAGAGGTGCAAGAGACATTCACGATCATGCTGACATTGACATCGCTTTCATCAGCCACTGAACGAGTCAGGCGCTTCCTGAAGGAAGCATTTGATTCCGGGATCTTGTTCTTGTGTAACACAATATCCTCTGAGCACAGAGAGAGCTCATCACTGCTGCTAAGTTCTGTAAGAGATGTCGGCGAGTCTTCATTGATAGAAGATGCTATGTCCAATGACAGCTGGCCAGTCAAGGACATCTTTTGGGAACCACTTTGAAGAGTGATATCGGAAATGCTTCGCTTTATTTTTTGCTCTGAGGGGCTCTGGATATTCTCCAAACGATTCAGGAGATCTAATGTCCTTTTACTCAGTTCACCAACTGAGCCACTGCTCACACTTATGTCCCCAGAGCTGTGACAGCTAAAAAGATCTTCATTGCTTTTATAGGATGTCAACCAACTTTCTAAAGAAGTGCTTCGCTGGAGGCTGTCACTGCCGTTTTTAAAGATGCCCAATCCAAATAAATCACCCCCTGGAGAAAGGGACTCAAGAGACGAACTATGAGATAAAAGGGAGAGTTGTTTGGCATTCTGCATGCCAGTGAGTGTCTTCTCTACATCACCACTTTTATATGAACTGTGATCCATTTCATGGGATGCACTTGCCAAAATCCTTTCATGGGGAGGTGCATCTGCTTGTAACTCTGTAGCCTGATGTTTAGATTTGCAGGATTTTTTATCAAAATAAAAGCCATGAAGCAAGGGATCCTCTACATGTACTTTCTCATTTTGTGACTGTTTCATTATCATGGGTAATTTGAGTTTTGAGCCTTGGAGGTATGAGTAATCATAAAATGTAAACACATCGTGTTTTCCTTGTAATTCTTCCTCCAAACAGTCAGGGGTATGTTTGATAACACTGTTTAAATCTCCAACTCTTCCATTTACACAACCCACTGGTGAAATGGATGACTGAGCACTATTTGGAAGCTTAATGGCTTCCTCTTCATCTTTAAATTTTTGCTCTAACACATTAACAGCATCTCCCATTTGCGGGTCCAGATGTTCGGTGTCGGGGTTACTTGGGGACCCATCTACCGCATTGAGCAAGCACGCTTCAGAGTTGGTAGTGGTGTCGGTGTCTCCTTCACTGACAATTCCACTCTCGCTGCCTGAATTCTGGCTCGCATCTCCTCCATGACATGGGCAAGGCTTCACCAAACTGGAACTCCCTAGAAGATCCGGCAGAGATTTGGTAGACGAAAACGAAGAGTCTTTACTGAGACTCTTAGTTAAAATACTCGGCTGTGTCGTGCTGGTGAGCTTTAGACTGTTCTTGAGGAACGGCATGTGGTTGTCCTCATAGAGCTCCACGTGGTGAAGGCTGTATACTTGGTAAACGTGTGGACTAGAGGGGGCAGTAATACTTGAGGTGTACTGAGATCCCCCATGGTCATCTGCCTTTTCTTCATAGCCAGGTCCCTCACAACCTGTCTCTTCAAGTTTTAAGGAAGGCATGGTGGATCGGGGTTCTTGATCCAGGTCACTTGATTCTTCGTTCAAACTAATTAACTTGTTGCTTATATCAGTTTCATCCCATTCCAGGGCATCCTCACCGGTCCCATTTAGGTCCATCAAGCCAGGATCAATCACATTCAAAGTCTCCTGTGTAGGGGGAGGAAAAAAGAATTAGGGAACACAAGCATGAAAATTTTATCCATTCAAAATCTCTTGGAAGAGTCAGGAAAGAAATTTGTTCCAAGCATAGATTTGAAAGATAGCATAATTATTAGTTCTCTTCCTCTATGGAATAACATCCAAAATTATTGAAATTTTGGCTGTTCTGTCAATAGTAATTTGTCACTGAAAGCAATAACATAGATTAAAATGTAAGATTATTATAGTCAAATTGTAATTTATAGAATTAACCATTTCCTATTGATTCTTCTACATTTTTAACCTTGGATTGAATGAAGATAAAACTGTCAGGTAAAGAAAAAATATATAGCCTGTCATATCTCTTAAGATACATTCGCTCTGACACTGTCTTCGTTCTGGAGGCCACAGTGGAATACTATCTGCAGCCATCTATGGTGAACCCCCTCGTTCCTCCATTCCTGGGTTTTGCACTTGAAGCAGTTTTCGACTGGGGAAATAGAACAAAGGTGCAGGTACCTGTGGAGCCATGTCTTTCTTTGCCTTCCCTTTCAGGGCAGTGCCTCTTTAGAATTTGCCTGTTCCCAATCAGACCCAAGATGAGCAACACTGGACTGGTTTCCTCACCTACATCCTCCTGGACCCTGAGTCTGGGGACCTGTGCTCCAGGGCAGTCCTTTAATCACACTTTTCTCAGTCCCTTTCTTCCTTGGCCCCTCTCTCTCTGACAGAGATTCCACTTTGGTCCTGATTAAATCATTCCACTATTTTCAGTCCTGCTCCTATTTTCTGCAGGCTGGAACCTCCCTCTTTAGCCCACCTCCAGCCCTGGAATAACAACCACCTGAAGACTTCCCTGACTCCCAAGGAGGCAGTGGCCCAGAGTCTCATAATTATCCTGCTCTCTGCCTGCACAACTGAGACCCTGGATGCTTGTGTGGACCTTCTGGTTTCAACCCTGTTGAGATCAAACTTGACACATTCTGGGGCACAGTAGTAGCTGAACTGGCTCTTGGACTCTGTCCAGACTCCTTCACCATCCTCACTTGCTGTCCAGCTGTCGTATGGATTCATGCAAGAGCCAAGAGAGGTGACATTGGACTGCAGGCCCTGTCGGGGTCAAGGACAGACAGAAACACAAACAGAACTCTGCAGTTCAGCCTACATGTGGGCAGGGCAGCCAGGCACCACAGGAGCATGACTACAGAACTACATATGCAGAGTGAGTGAAGTGCTGGTTTTGCTGCTGATCTGCACAGCCTTGGGCAAGTTGCTCAACCTATTATCTGAGCACCAGTCTCCTCACATCACTTGTTAAAAGGGACTAGCACTACTGTATCTTGCCATGCATAATGCGTTCCCATGTATAATACACACCCAAGGTTTTGGTCCAAACTTTCAGGAAAAAAATCTTTCATTTTAATTTTTTAATTCAATTATTTATTTATTTATATTTAGAAACAAAACCGATTATTGATTCCAGGGCATTGTTTTGCATATGGATATTCCTACTGCTTTCTAGAGTTACACATTTAGCACATAAGCATAACTAAAAGAATTAAAAATGTTTATATAGATATGGAATTAGTACTATCCATGTATAATGTGCATCCTTATTTTTCCCCTCAAAAATTTGGGCAAAAAAGTGCACATTATACACGGCAAAATATGGTATCTTTCAAGATATCCTCTGAGCACTAAATGAGCTGTACATGTGGGGGCTGAGGAGGCAGCTGGTTTGAGGGAGCTATAATTCTTAATGCACGTAGAATTTCTCTAGAGTGGCCTTGAGTCGATTCATAAAGGGTTCTTCTCCCTGCCTACCTCATTCTCTCCTTCACATCATTCCTTTCAATTTGCTCCTAAAACCACAAGGGATTCCGGACTGGGTAGGTAGAGAGAGGTGTCACGCAGTATAACAGGTCAGCATATTTGCATTACAATTCAGATTCCCTTTAATAGTCTGGTTGAAAACCCAGTCTAATGCCTTATTCCTTGGTAGTGGGAAAAAAGACTTTACTGGCAAAACATTAGCAGAACTTTCTTAAGTCCTCAATCCTTCCTGAAACTAATAGTTAAAGGATACCACTGGACACATTAAGTATAAAATACCCATTAGCACTTTATTATACTGGATATATAAGAGATTATCTGTATGGCCTACTTAAATTTAAAAGAGTCCAGTTACAAAGTAAACATTAATTAGGGGATATTTTTAAATTTTATAACAGAAATCTTTCCCGCTGCCAATGTTACAGCAGTTAATTTAGTACACCGTCACTCATCACACTCACTTAGGTATGGAGTGCATACGCTGTGATGAATTTTTATTAGAATTTCTGTTTATTCTTTGCTTGCTGATAAAGGCAATACTAATGACTGCTTAGTATGGCTAATGAATGTTAAAATCTTCAGCTGCAGGAACGATCAATCAGTCTAATCAAATAGTATATTAATTTCAAATACTATCTTGGCTGACAATATACTGTGAGAGCGCTAATAAATAATTGAACCAGTCTTTCAAAGGCGCTCTCCTTGTCATTGTCTGGTTGATGCTAACATTGAGCAGCACAGATTTTCGATGAGAGTCCCAAACCCGGGGCTCACATTGGATGCAGGAGCGGTGCCATCTGGATGTGTGCCGGGAGCTTAGCCCAAGTGATGCCGGTAACTCGGACTCGTCTTCCATGACAGAGTCATTTTCTGACCAAATGCCGCCCTATCGGCTTTCCAAATGCAAGCCTAACAAAGTATAAAACTTACAGCAGTACCTAAAAGAACAAATCCTTTGTTCAGTAAAGTGGTTGGAGTGGAAAATTTCCACAGAAAATAATTAAACTTTTGGATATAATATTATCTTTTCCCCTTCTTAATTCTCTCCTATGTATCTCTAAATTTATTGTAATTTCTGAGATATTTTTGTATGTCAATTCCAGGGATATCTGACAACACTGGTAAATCATTCACTTTAGACTTTAAACTTTATATATTAAGAAAGTACTGCTTGCCCTACCTCTCTTCTGTCATGGGTTAAATTGCGTCAATATTTTCGATAAAATCTCCATTTTCTCAAGATTTACCCTCACACATAAAATATACCCTGGGGGCAAGAAGGTGGGCGAATTTTCCAAGAGAAAAGATATTAGAATGTTTATATAACTCAAAAGTTGTCTTTGAAGGAAAGGCATATGCATACAGGAGTATACTTGGTAGGAAAATTATTTGTTGTTATCATTTTTTCTAGAGGAACTGTCTGATACTTTAAAAAAAAATACCAGTGTTTCTGTCTTTGATGGAGTGATAAATCAAAAACGGATGAGCTGGGGAGCTGTGTCGTCAGACCCCCTGGGCTCCCAAGGGATTGGGATTGAGGGACTAACTTGCCTCCCATCTCTTGCCCTCATATGGACGAAAGTTGATGCTAACACAGTTGAAGGGTATTTGAAACCAAAAGACTGGTGAGTAGTATACGTGGTTCCAACAGAGGGTCTGCGATTCCACAAACATTCTGAAGTAAGTTAGTTTGTGCAGAGGTCTCTTATTCATGAACTTGCTTCACTGAGACACAATTTTGGCCGAGCCCGAGGGCTTTAGATAAATACTTATACAAAAACACACATCTTTACAGATCTGCTCAAGAAGCAAGTAGAACTAATTGGTGCTGGTTTATTTTTATTCTTAGAAGCAGGTTGTTTATATTAGCACAATATGTACAGGGAAGGTAACTAAAAATGGCTGGAGAAATGATGAGGAGGAGGAAGAGGAAGAGGAGGAGGGGGAAGGAGCAAGATTCCAAATTTAGGAAGAAACACCGTCCCAATTGACTTCCTTCTGTACTTACGTGTCTTTAATTGAATAAGGTCTCCCAGGATTGCATTTCTGGGATTTTCTTAAAATTCGGGGTTAAAGGGTGAATTTTTATAAGCGATAAGAAATACATTATTAGCTAAAGAGGAAAGATGAAGGAAACTGGCATTCTATGAAACAACTCAACAGAGATTTGATATAGCTATCTCTGGATTCCTTTAGTTTCCTTTAAAATGTTGCATCTTTTGAAAATCTAAAGAATTTCAAAAACAGCAGGATATTCTTTTTGTGATTCCACTCCAACTTTTGAAAATCAGAATGGAAAAACCATTAGGAGGACTTGCAATTTGTATTCCCCTGTGTATTCTAGATCCAGGAGTTTATTGAGTGATACCACTTCCAAAGCCCTGGGAGAGGAGGTTTATCTGTAGAAAAGCAGGATACAACAAAAACATACAAATAAATAAAAATAATAAAAGCATAAACAGTTTTAATTATAATTGAATAAAGATATGTATATTCATCCTAAAGCGAAAAGCAGATCCACAGTGTGAGAGGGTCATGCAGAGGAGGGAAAAAAATCACATATATATCAAAGTGGGGGAATCAATTGAAATGAGGGGGAATTCCAACCTTCACATACTCATTCTGATTTTTTGATGCAGTAGTGTTCCTAGAACCCACCTCCAAATCTAAAACCAAAGTGTCTGAGCATTAGCTGCATATTTATTTTCCTAAATTAGACTCAGGTAGAATTTTTTTTTTAAGAAAAAGACAAAATGCATCAACAATGACAATAAACAGCCAGTTTTCAGAAAATGGAATGATAAATTTATGAAAATGGAATTTTTATTACTCTGCCGCTTATTGGGCAGAGGACTGAATCATAGTTAGCAAGAAAAAAAGATAGATGAAAAAAGAAATAGGGTAAAAGTAAGATGTTCACTAACAACTATTTTGGGACTTGGTCTAGAACCTCAAACAGATCTGAGTTTGAATCCTGGACCCCCCTCTCACGTCAGCTCTGTGTTCCTGCACAACTTATTAAACGTCTACAGGCCTCAGTTCCATCATTTGTTTTTCCAAGATAATCACAGGTCATTGTGTCTACCTTAGAGATTGCTGGGAGCTGGAAATGAGAAAATGTTTATCAAGTCCTACGGGGAGGGCCTGGCACACAGCAGGGTTGCAATGACGGCGGCTCTCAGCATATACTCCCAGCATATACTCCCTGTGTTGAAGTGAAAGGGCGATAGCACGATAGTATGGCTGTTAAATAACCATAACAGTGTTTGCACTAAAACTGGTGGTTGGTTGACTAATCTCTTTAATACAACCGCGTGCATGGAAGTCAATGCAATAAACATCAGTGAGGTCCTGTACTCACTCCCCTTGCACTGGAAATGGGGTGTCGGTTTGTCTTTGCATGTTTTGACTGGACTCATCCCTCAGGTATAGCCAGATGAGAAAGGACACCTGCACAACCTTCAGTGAGGCCTACAGCACAAGGACTTCCTATTTCCTGAAAATAACTTTTAAAAAAACGCAAGTCATTGTCTGTGAAATCTATCACAACTGACACATTACAACAATCAACTACTGCTCACTATCTATCAGACTGACAACGATATTAAAGTAACTTGCCTCAGCTCAGAAACCCCTTTGAAAGTCTATCTCACGTTAATGAATAAAAACTGTTTCAGTGAATGCTCTTTTTCAGGAATGAAGCTGATTGGAAACTCAAAACGGACAAATAAAACCCCAAAGTATCTCACAGATTATCACTAAAATGATTACCAACATGGACATATTTCCTAGTCCTGATTACAAAGACATTTCTGAAATAGTTGAAAATAAAAATCTATTAGATGTTTTAAAAAAGTAAGTTTTACACTAGCAAAGTTGCCTTCGTTCTCAACAGGGACCAGAGACAAAAGGGAGCCCACTATTGGGAAGTAGGGGTTTCCCTCCCACATCTGTACTCTGTGGGGCTTTTTCTGTCCTGTCTCCACTAGAGCCCCAGCACTGAAAATAGTGCCTGGCAGAGAGCTGGTTCTCAAAAAAACACAAACTGAGTGAACTGAAGGAATAAAGACCTGTCCACGGTCTCATGAACTGTTGAAGGCTCTGAGGAAAGGTCCCAAGGTAAAACTCTGCCATGGCAAAACCACCTGGAGAACTTCTGATCTCCTACCTGGTGCCACCTCTCAGATAAGCTAGTAGCATCGAAAACACTGTGCTCAGTGAAAGAAGTCAGACACAAAGTTCATAGACTCTTAAACAATACAGACTCAGGGGCACTAACCCCCATGTGCAGTTAAAAATCCACGGAACTTTTTACTCCCCCCAAACTTAACTATGAATAGCCCACTGTCAACAGGAGGCCTCACTGGTAACATATACAGTGAATTAACACATTTTATTTATGTATTATGTACTGTAGTCTTACTATAAAATAAGCTGGGGGAAAGAAAATGTTATTAAGAAAATCATAAAGAGAAAATACATTTACTGTATTTACTAAAAAAGTGTATACTAAAACGTTTAAGTGGACCCATGCAGTTGTGCTTTGTTCAAAGGTCAGCTTTGCTTATTGTATTCTTCCATTTATATGAAGTATCCAGGCTGGATAATTCAGAAACAATAAAAGCTGGTGTCACCAGGGGCTTGGGCAAGGGGAGAGCAGGGAGTAACTGCTTCATAGGTGCGGAGTTTCCTTTCTGAGTGATCTGAGTGGTGAAGACGCTTTGGGACTTGAGAGATGTAATAGTTTCACAACCTTCTGAATGTACTAAATGCCGTTAAATTGCTCACTTTAAAGGGATTAATTTTATGTTATGGCAATTTCAAATCAATTTAAAAAAATGTAACAGGAGCCCTCAGTCCTGCTGAGGTTCAGAGCCGGTGACACCATCAAACATAACAGGACCTCATCACTCTACTGGAGACTTTGCTTAATACAAACATTACAACACGTAATATTTCTAACTTTATCTATATCATTGTAGATGTATTATCTTTAAAGTTCTATAAACAGGGTGCTTGTGAAACTGTAAGAAGAAATTTGTCAAAGAAAAAAAAGGATACACAAAATATAGGCGCTTCTTTCTTCCCTTTTATAACTTCTGTTTCGCTGGAGGTCTGCCCCAAAGAAAGTGATATTTTGATTAAGAGGCAATATGTTTGTGACAACAGTGAAATAAAGTTAGATACTGTCATACTTTCTAAATGACTCTTGGGTGTATTAATCTCAGGGTTGGCAGTAACAAAGCGAGGTGGCAATAGATGAACGCTCTGAATCAGGCTGTGTTTTTCTTAACCAAGTTAATTATTGCAGACATCACTATTCGCATTTGTTAAGCATCCACTGTAGGAAAATTTACTTTCTCAACCAATTCTGAATGTTTTACTGGAAGTAACTAGGAAAGTAATCTGCTTCTGTTGGGGAATGAATTATTTTATCTGGACTACTGCTTCATATGCAAACATATTGAAATTTGTATTATACTCAGAATAGACTGCATTCGTTTATTTTTCTCCTCCTAGTCACTATTCTGTTTCCCTGAAATTTTTCCCCACAGTTTCAAGAAAGTATCTAAATTTAGGATTGTTTAAAAATGAATTTTAAAAAAACCTTTGAAGGGATTTTTAAATAAAAGGAATTTCTATATCTGACCTCTTCAGTATTATGTGGAACTAAAACAAAATAAAAGATAAGTGCAAAAAATTAACCTCAACAAAGTTGTAGAAACCCAGCTACAATGAAATAGTGACATTTTCCACATTCCACCCTATGGCAAACTTGTTTGGATGACAATAACAGACCCACAAGCCAAGTTATAGAAATGATGTCCCCCCTTCTGATAACAGCTGGTCCAGCTTTCTGCCATTATTCTGTTTGGTGTTTGCCTTTTGACTGTCAGGAGTTGACGTAACATTTGAGTTTTGGGCCTCAGGATATAGTATGTGCCTCACCT
>VMDR010013536.1:0-24849 GCA_007922815.1 Macrotus californicus | reverse complement strand
GGTCCAACTTCTTTGGGACTCTCTGAGCTTCCTGGACTCCCTGGAAGTCTATTTTCTTTGCCAAAGTAGGGAAGTTCTCCTTCATTATTTGTTCAAATAAGTTTTCAATTCCTTTCTGTTCCTCTTCTCCTTCTGGCACCCCTATGATTCGGATATTGGAACGTTTAAGGACATCCTGGAGGTTCCTAAGCCTCTCCTCTTTTCTTCGAATTCTTGTTTCTCCATTGTGTTCTGGTTGAATGTTTCTTTCTTTCTTCTGGTCCCCACCATTGATTTGAGTCCCGTTTTTCTTCCCATCAGTGTTGGTTCCCTGTACATTTTTCTTCATTTCCCTTATTGTATCCTTCATTTGTTCATCTAATTTGCGACCAAATTCAACCAAGTCTGTGAGCATCCTGATTACCGCTGTTTTGAACCGTGCATCTGATAGGTTGGCTATTTCTTCATCGCGTAGTTGTATTTTTTCTGGAGCTTTGATCTGTTCTTTTATTTGGGCCATTTTTGTTGTCTTGAAGCGCCTGTTACGTACTAAGGGGCGTAGCCTTAGGTGTTCACCAGGGCAGGGAGGCCACGTCGCTGCGTTGTGACGCTGTTTGTGGGGGAGGGGTCTGAGAGGGAACAGTGGCGGCCGCTCTGCTCCCTGCCGGTTACCAGTCACTTTCTGCATTACCCACAGTCCAACGGGGCCCCTCTGGTGCTGGCTCCGGTGCCGATCCCTGGTGGGAGGGCTGTGCACGCTCCAGGACCCTGTGGGTCTCTCCAACGAGCTCTCCAGTGAGGCCGGAAGTTTCTCCCGCTGCTGTCGCCTCAACCCCCACAGGAGTTTTCAATCAGAGGCTCTGAGGCTTCACCTCCCGGCGCCGGAACTCTGGGTTGCGGGGTCCGTCCCGCCCCCGAGCTGTTCCTCCCCGTTTATCCTCACGAGGGAGTGGGACGCCTGGTCCGCAGCTGCCACCTCTCCCGGCCAGCCGTGCCTTTCCCCGGTCCGCCAGCCACCGCCCCGCCAAGCGAATCCTTTCCGCCCCTCCTACCGGTCTGGATGTATGTTTCTTAGTTTCTTGGTTGTCGGACTTCCATACGGTTCAATTTTCTGTCAGTTCTGGTTGTTTTTTTCTTTTAAAATTTGTTGTTGTCCTTCTTTTGGTTGTGCGAGGAGGCACAGTGTGTCTACCTATGCCTCCATCTTGGCCGGAAGTCTGTACTACCTATTTTTTAAAACTTTTTGAGGATTTTGACTCAGATGTTTTATTATAAGTGATAACAGAATAACACTGGGGAAAAAAGAGCAGCACTCAAATTGGTTTGAGAAAATTCTCAAAATATATCTTTATAAAAATTTTATTTATTGATTAGAGAGAAGGACATCAATTTATTGTTCCATTTATTTATGCATTTACTGGTTGATTTCCTGTATGTGCCCTGAGTGGGGATTAAACCTGCAGCCTTGGCCTGTTGGGACAACTCTCTAGCCAACTGAGCTGCTTGGTAAGGCCATAAATAAGCTTTTAAAAATCTTTCAAATGAGGCTGTTTTCCCTTTAAAATTAACCCATTGTCATCTTTTCAGATTCTTTGAGCAAATTGTTAACTGTCTGTCAAAGGAGGGATTCCATCCATAATTTTATGTTTTAGTTTATATAACGAGACAGTGGTAATAACTTTATTGTATCATCAGTCAGTTACCTACTGTATTTAATTAAGTATTCTGTCTACAGTCAAATGCATTGCCACTCTTCCCACTAGTTAATGGTTTGGGTAGTGGCTGGCTGTGTAAGAAAAGTAGGATATTTTTACAAGGTCTTTTTTCTTGACATGAATCCATACATTCTTTTCTTTAGCCATGTATTAGAGACCAGTGTTGATATGAAGAATTGCATTTTGTGGGGGTAGTGTCCATGTTGCCTGCTACTATATTAAATCATAGGAAAACCTTGAATTTGGGTGAAGACAGCTTTTGCTTATAAGTGCATTTCATCCCTACAGATTATATCTAGACCCTCTGGCCCTGATCAGCCGAATGTAAAACTGACTAGGCTTGTGCCGTGTTTCTGTGTAGATACGGGTGTTAGCTGAGAGGTGAGAGATGAGATTCAGTTCTTACCAGGCAGGATTGAAACGGTGGAATGATGACTTCACAATTGGCCGCAAAAGAGCACTTAACTAGTGAAGCAGAAGCTACTGTCCACATGATGGACATGATTGAAAATATCTTTTTTCCTAGAGGCATTACTCACTAATTTCTACCTCTTTAGACCACTTTTGAGCATTATTTAGTCAGTATTTGTTAAAGTTAATTATAGCTAAAATCATTGTTTCTCAAGCTTTTATGAACATTCTAATTTGTTTTCAACTTCCATTATCATTTATTTTTACTAGAATCTGGGTAGAATTAACTGTAGCAAGACAGTGCTCGATACTATTTAAGCCTCATATTAGATTAATCTTTAAACTACCTCAGTATAGTATTTATAAACATGAGTATTCACATTCCATTAAAACTGGAAAACTAAAATTTGGCATGCCAACACATTTGCCCCATATTGATGTAACTACACAAAATTTTGTATGTAACATGTGGACTTTAATATAACAGAATTTGGCCTTTATAAACCAGCTTACATTATAACCTATTTAGTGTTGTGCCAACAGACACCTTCCCATAGCTTTTTACTAAGTGAACAGATGACTCCTCTCCTTAAGACGAGGTGGAAAACCTCAAGGTTTTGACCCAGAAAAAACATTAACAATTATCAAACTCTAAAGTTTCAGCAGACGTTAACACCAGAAATAGGTTGTGGGCAACTCTTGCTTAAGTCTTTTACCTAAGTAGTACCAGAGGAAGTAATAGTGTTAAGCAAAAGAACACACTGGTCTCTCATTAAACTTTGTTTTATTGGGTGTCAAAATTCTGTGGCAGATTTTTGGTCAAGCTGTTACCTTAAGAAGTACTGACATTAAAAACTAACAACTTAAAATCTTCCACTCACACAAGAAAATAAATGGACATAACCAAGAAGGGCGGTGGGAGCAAGGGAGGGAAGTGGGATTGGCTGGGGTGGCGGCGGGGGGGTGGGGGGGGTTGTGGTGGGAAAATGCAGACAACTGTAACTGAACCAAGTAATTTAAAAAAATTTAAAAAAACAAATGGTCTGCAAAACATTCTTGTTCTGAAGGTTTTACAGTATATTGTAATCATTGACAAGTTTTTTACTACTAAATGGCCAATTGAGACAAACATTTCTGAGACCGGTCTTCCACCACTGAGTAAGACTGGGGTGGCAGGGGTGAGGGATAATGTTCATTGAGCCTTCTGAGCTTTCTGGGCAGACTTGTGACTTTGTCAGTTCCAGCTGCCTTCTTGTCCACTGCTTTGATGACACCCACAGCGACTCTTTGTCTCATGTCACAAACAGCAGAAAGGACCAGAGAAAGATAGAGAAGCTCTCAACACATATGGGCTTGCCAGAAACCGTATCAACAATGGCAGCATCACAAGATGCCATCACCACAATTTTGGCATCACGGATTTCAAAAACTTTGAACTATCTTCCAGTTTTTCCCAGAATGACTATCATTCTTCTCCTTCAGCTCAGCAAATTTGCAAGCAGTATGTATGAGCTGTGTGACAGTCCAGCATAGGTGCGTGTCCAGCACTGATTAGGCCTGGATGGTTCAGGACAGTTACCTGAGCTGTGAATCCAGCTGCTTCCATTGGTGGGTCATTTTTGCTGTTACCAGCCACATTGCCATGACGAATATCTTTGACAGACACGTTCTTGACAGTGAAGCCCACATTGTCCCCAGGAAGAGCTTCACTCAGAGCTTCATGGTGCATTTCAACAGGCTTTACTTCACCTGTAATGTTGACTGGAGCAAAGGTGACCACCATACCAGGTTTGAGAACAAGTCTTCAAGTTGGCCATAGGGACATTACCAATACCACCAATTGTGTTAGACATCCTGGGGTAGGGGGGTGGGGCAGAGGCAGGGGCTTGGCATGTGTACGAGTTGGTTGTAGCTTGCAACCCAGAGCTTCAAGCAGTGTGGTTCCGTGGGCGCTGCCATCTTTATGGGTGACTTTCCATCCCTCAAAACCGAGGCATATTAGTGCTTTGCTCCAGCATGTTGTCACCATTCAAATCAGAAATTGGCACAAATACCGCTATGTCAGGGTTGTAACCTGTTTTCTTAATGTGGGTGCTAACTTCTTTAACCATTTGCTCATATCTCTCCTGGTTGTAGGGCTGTTTAATGGAATCCATAACATCAACTCTCAGTTGTTTCACACCAAGTGTGTAAGCCCAAAGGGCATGCTCACAGGACTTGTCCATTCTTGTTCAAATTCACCAACTCCAGAATCAACAGTCAGGACTGCACTGTTGGCCGGAGGTGTGCCCGTCATCATGGTTTCAATAAAGTCTGCGTTCTAGGGCATCAGTGGATGGCTATGTAATACTTGCTGGTCTTGAATTTTTGCAGGGAGCTATCAGTGGTGCTGCCACCCTCAGCCCACCTTTCAGTTCATCCAGGACCTACGCATACCTGAAGGAGCCTTTCCCCATCTCAGCAGCCTCATCAGATTCTTCAGTGGTTCTTTTGTTGTTTGTACCACATTTGTAGATCAGAGGGCCACTAGTGGTGAACTTACATAATCTAGATGTCCGGTGATAAGGAAATTGATACGAGTTTTTTTATTTTCTATTTTGGCATTGATTCAGAGTTGGTTTTCATGACACCTGTGTTCTGGCAAAAGAGTTGAACATACTAATCTAACAAACAGATTCAGTCTATCTGGAATGGGACTGAGGGACTTCATTTTGTATTTTTGCCCCCTTTGAAAGTACTTTTATTAATAGTACACTTTAGGTGGTTCTTTTTTTCAAAATAGATTATTACCCTCATTTTATTATTTTCAGCTGCAGTTGACATTCAGTATTATTTTATATTAGTTTCAGGTGTACAGCATAGTGGTTAGATATTTGTATGATTTATAAAGTGATAGGTACCCCCAATAAGTCTGTTACGCCCTTGACACCGTACATAGTTATTACAATATTAGTGAGTATGTTTTCTGTGCCATACTTTATATCCCCGTGACTGTTCCGCAACTACTGATTTGCACTCCTTAATCCCTTCACCTTTTTCAGCCATTCCCCTAACCCTAGTTCCATCTAGCAAACATCAGTCTGTTTTCTGTATCTATGAGTCTGTTTCTCTTTTGCTTTTTATTTATTTTGTTCTTTAGATTCCACATATAATTGAAACCTAATAGGATTTGTCTTTCTTTGACTGACAGATTTGACATGCATAATTACCCTCCAGGTCCATGTATGGTGACATATATTGTAAGATTTGATTCTTTTTTATGGCCAAGTAATATTTCATTTTATATAGGTACTGTGTCTTCACCTAAGTGTCCATTGATGGACACTTAGGTTTGCTTCTGTATCTCGGCTATTGTATCTAAGGCTGCAGTGAATATAGGGGTGGGTGCATATATCTTTTTGAAGTAGTGTTTTGGATTTCTTTGGATAGATACCCAGAAGTGGAATTGCTGGGTCATAGGTAGTTTCATTTTTAATTTTTTAAGGAACCATTGTACTGTTTTCCATAGTGGCTGAACCATTTGCAATCTCACCACCAGCCCCTTTTTCTCCACATTTTCACAACCACTTGTTTGTTGATTTATTAATGACAGACATTCTGAAAGGTGGTAGGTGGTATCTCACTGTGGTTTTAATTTGCATTTCTCTGATGATTAGTGACATTACACATCTTTTCATACATCTATTGGCCGTCTGTATGTCCTCTTTGGGGAAATGTCTTCAGGTTTATCCATTTTTAATTGAATTGATATTTTTGATGTTATGTTGTATGAGTTCTTTATAAATTTTGGATATTAACTCCTTATCTGATAAGTCACTCCTTATCTGATAAGTTCTCCAAGTTGGTAGGTTGACTTTTCATTTTGTTGATGGTTTTCTTTGCTGTGCAAAAACTTCTTAGTTTGATATATTTCTAATTGTATATTTTTTCTTTTGTGTCCTTTGCCAAAGTAGATATACCAGGAGAAAACATTACTAAGAGCCATATCAGAGGGTTTACTCTGATGTTTTCTAGGAATTTTATGGTTTGGGGTCTTATATTTAAGTGTTTGGAGTATATTTTTGCATATGGTTAAAGAAAGTGGTCTAGTTTTATTTCTTTGCATTTATCTCTTCAGTTTTCCCAGCACTATTTATTATTGTCTTTATTCATTCTGTTCTTCCCTACATTGTTAGAGATTAATTGACCATATAGGCATGGGTTTATTTTCTGGCTCTTTATTCTGAACTATTGATCTGTTTTATCTGTTTTTGTGTCTGTTTTTATGCCAGTACTATGGTGTTTTGATTACTGTAGCCTTGTAGTAGAGTTGGTATCAGGACCATGGTACCTCTAACTTCATTTTTCCTTTACAAGATTGCTGTGACTATTCTGGGTCTTTTGTGGTTCCACATAAAATTTAGGATGATTTGTTCTACTTCAGTAAAAAATGCCATTGGCATTTTGATAGTCCATTAAATCTATAGATTGTTTTAGAGAATATGGACATTTTAATGATGTCAGTTTTTTGCTATTAATGAGCACAGTATATGTTTCCATTTGTTTGTATCTTCTAAAGTTTCTTTAATGTCTTTTAAGTTTATGAATACAGATATTTTATTTTTCTGGTTAAATTTATTTCTAGGCATTTAATTTTTTAATGCAATTATAAATGGGTTTGTTTTCTAAGTTTCTCTTTTGATAAAATGCAACTGATTTCTGAATATTAATTTTGTAACCTGCTCCTTTATTGAATTCATTCATCAGTTTTTATTATTTTTTGGTGGAATCATTAGGGTTGTCTCTATATAGTATTGTGTCATCTGCAAATAGTGACAGTTTCCTTGGGCTTTTACAATTTGAATGCCTATTGTTGCTTTTTCTTGTCTGATTGCTGTGCCTAGGACTTACAATATTATGTTGAATGAAGTGTTGAAAGTGGACATTTTTGTCTTCTTCCTAATCTTAAGGAAGACATTTTGACTTTTTCTCATTGAGAATCTGTTACTTCTGGGTTTGTCATATATGGTCTATGTATTTTTTATTTTTATTTTTTTAATCGTTGTTCAAGTACAGTTGTCTCCATTTTCACCACACCATGCCCCCTGCCACACACATCCCCACCTCTCACGCTCAAAACTATACCCTTTGGCTTTGTTCATGTGTCCTTTATACATGTTCCGTGGCCCTTCCCCTATAATCCCCTGTTATCCCTCTCTCCCTTCCTCTATGCTTACGGTTAGTTTGTTCTTTATTTCAATGTCTCTGGTTATATTTTGCTTTCTTGTTTGTTTTGTTCATTAGGTTCCACTTATAGGTGAGATCATGTGGTGTTTGTCGTTCACCGCCTGACGTATTTCACTTAGCATAGTGCGCTCCAGGTCCATCCATGTTTTCACGAAGGGTAGGATCTCCCTCTTTCTCTCTGCTGCGTGGAATTCCATTGTGTAAATGTACCACAGTTTTTTGATCCACTCATTGACTGATGGGCACTTAGGTTGCTCCAGCACTTGTCTGTTGTAAATCGAGCTGCTATGAACACTGAGGTGCATAGGTTCTTTTGAATTGGTCTTTCAGGGCTCTTAGGGTGTAATCACAACAATGGTATTGCTGGGTCAAAAGGCAGTTTCATTTTTAGTTTTCTGACGAAATTCCTTGCTGTTTTTTACAGTGGCTGCACCAGTCTGCATTCCCACCAACAGTGCAGTAGGGTTCCCTTTTCTCCACAACCTCTCCAACACTGGTTGTTTGTTGATTTGTTTATGATGGCCATTCTGACCAGTGTGAAGTATTATCTCATTGCGGTTTTTTTCTTTTAGTATATTTTATTGATTATGCTATTACAGTTGTCCCATTTCCCCCTCCCCAGAGGCAAATAAAAGTTCCCCTCTGGCCTAAATCCCCCTCCCACCAGCATTGCCACCCCAGTAGATCATGTCCATGGGCCATACATATAAGTTCTTTGGCTTTTACCTTTCCTACACTATTCTTAACCTCCCCCTGTCTATTTTGTACCTACTATTTATGCTTCTTATCCCTGTAACTTTTCCTCCATTCTCTCCCAGCTGATAAACCTCCATGTGATCTCTGTTTCTGTGATTCTCTTCCTGTTGTAGTTGTTTACTTACTTTGTTTTTGTTTTTGTATTTTTTAGCTTTAGTTATTGAAAGTTGTGACTTTATTGTCATTTTACTGTTTGTAATTTTGATCATCTTCTTTTTCTTAGATAAGTCCCTTTAACATTTCATATACTAAGGGCTTGGTGATGATGAACTCCTTTAACTTGACCTTATCTGGGAAGTGCTTTATATACTCTTCCATTCTAAATGATAGCTTTGTTGGATACAATAATCTTGGATGCAGTTCCTTGCCTTTCGTGACTTCAAATACTTCTTCCCAGCCCCTTCTTGCCTGCAAGGTTTCTTTTGAGAAATCAGCTGATAGTCTTATGGGAACTCTTTTGTAGGTAACTGTCTCCTTTTCTCTTGCTGCTTTTAAGATTCTCTGATCTTTCATCTTGGGTAAAGTAAAAATGATGTGCTTTGGTGTGTACTTCCCTGGGTCCAACTTCTTTGGGACTCTATGGGATTCCTGGACTTCCTGGAAGTCTGTTTCTTTCTCCAGATTGGGGAAGTTCCTCTTCATTGTTTGTTCCAATAAGTTTTCAATTTGTTGCTCTTCCTCTTCTGCTTCTGGCACCCCTATGATTCAGATGTTGGAATGTTTAAAGTTGTCCCAGAGATTCGTAAGCCTCTCCTTAGTTTTTTGAATTCTTGTTTCTTCATTCTGTTCTGGTTGAATGTTTCTTTTTCCTTCTGCTCCAAACTGTTGATTTGAGTCCTAATTTCCTTCCCTTCACTGTTGGTTCCCTGTAGATTTTCCTTTATTCTACTTTTCATTGCCTTCACTTTATCCTCTATTTTGTGACCATACTCAACCATTTCTGTGAGCATCCTGATTACCAGTGTTTTGAACTCCACATCTGACAGGTTGGCTATCTCTTCATCACTTAGTTGTATTTTTTCTGGAGCTTTGATCTATTCTTTCACTTAGGCCAATTTTCTTTCCTGGCATGCCTGATACGTAGTAAGGGGCACAGCCTTAGGTGTTCACCAGGGCAGGGTAACCCACTTGGCTGCGTTTTGGTGCTGTAAGTGGGGGAGTGGTTGGAGAAGGAACAATGCCGCCTACTTGGCTCTCGGCCAGCTTTCAGTCACTTCCTTCACTACCCACAAGCAAATTGGGCCCATCTGCTGCTGATTCCTGTGTAGGTGGGTTTGTGTAATTCTGGAACTCTGTGGGTCTCTCCAACGAACTCTCATGTGAAGCTAGGAGTTTCTTACTCTGCCACAACCCCCATAGATTTTTTTCAGTCAGAGATTTTGAGGCTTTATTTCCCCACTCTGGAACCCTGGGTTGCATGATCTGTCTCTCTACCCAGTTGTTCCTCCCGGTTTATCAGCACACAAATGTGGGACCACCTGCTGTGACAGCTGCCACCTGGCTGGGTCCTTCAGCCACTGCCTTGCTGTGGGTCCTCTATGCCCCGGCTGCCCGTCTCCGCCCCTCCTACCAGTCTAGATGAATGTTTCTTTTTTAACTCCTTGGTAGTCGGACTTCAATACAGTTCGATTTTCTGGCAGTTCTGGTTGTGTTTTGTTTTTAAAATTGTTGTCCTTTTGGTTGTGCGAGAAGATACAATGCATCCACCTATGCCTGCATCTTGGCTGGGAGTCTCATGGTGGATTTAATTTGCATCTCTCTGGTGGCTAGTGATGCTGAGCATCTTTTCATATGTCTCTGGGCCTTCTGTATGTCCTCCTTAGAGAAGTGTCTGTTCAAGTCCTTTGTTCATTTTTTAATTGTGTTGTTCGTCTTCCTGGCATGGAGTTATGTGAGTTCTTTATGTATTTTGGAGATCAAACTGTTATCTGAGATATCATTTCTAAGTATGTTTTCCTGTATGGTTGGTTCTCTTTTCATTTTATTGCTGTTTTCTTTAGCTGTGCAGAAGGTTTTTATTTTGAAGAGCTCCTGTTTGTTTCATCCTTCCTTTATGTCCCTTGCTTCAGGGGACGTATTGATGAAAGTACTGCTATGTGGAATGTCTGAAATTTTCCTGCCGATGTTCTCCTCTAGGACTTTTATGGTGTCATGACTTATGTCAAGTCTTCTATCCACCTTGAATTTATTTTTGTGTGTGGTGTTAGTTGGTGGTTGAGTTTCATTTTTTTGGCATATAGCTGTCCAGATCTCCCAACACCATTTGTTCAAGAGGGTTACTTTTACTCCATTTTATGCTTCTTCCCTCTTTGTCGAATATTAGTTGACCTCAGAGCCTTGGGTTTGTTTCTGGGCTCTCCATTCTGTTCCATTGGTCTCTGTGTCTGTTCTTATGCCAGTACCAGGCTGTTTTGATTACAGTGGCCTTGTAATACAGTTTGATATCAGATATTGTGATTCCTCCTACTTTGTTCTTTTTTCTCAAAATTGCGGTGCCTATTAGCTGTTTTATGGTTCCATATAAATTTTTGAAATATTTGTTCTATGTCTGTGAAATATGTCATTGGTATTTTGATAGGGATTACATTAAATCTATAGATTACTTTGGGTAATATGGACACTTTGATGATGTTAATTCTTCCAGTCCATGAAGACGATATGTGTTTCCATTTGTTTGTATCTTCCTTAATTTCTTTCTTTAGTGTTGTGTAGTTTTCTGAGTACAGGTCTTTTACTACCTTGGTTAGGTTTATTCCTAGGTACTTTATTTTTCTTATTGCTGTAGCAAATGGAATTTTTTTTTCCTGATTTCTGTTTGTGATGTCTTCTTGTTGGTGTACAAAAATACCTTTGATTTCTGAATATTGACTTTGAACCCTGCTGTTTAGCCAAATTTGTTTATTAGGTCATGTACTTTTTTGGACAACTCTATAGGGTTTTCTATGTACACTGTCATACAATCTCCAAACAGTGACAGTTATACTTCTTCCTTTCCATTTGGATGTCTTTTATTTCTCTTTCTTGTCAGATGGTTGTTGCTGGGCTCCAATACTATATTGAATAGAAGTGTTGAAAGCAGACATCCTTGTCTTGTTCCTGAAAGCTTTTAGTTTTTGCCTGTTGAGTATGGTGTTGGCTGTAGGTTTCTTGTATGTGGCCTTTATTATGCTGAGGAATGCTCCCTCTACTCCCACTTTGCTGAGTGGTTTTATCAGAAGTGGGTGCTGTACCTCATCAAATGCTTTCTCTGCATCTATTGCTATGATCATGTGATTTGTCTTTCCTTTTGTTTATGTGATGTACTACGTGTATTTATTTGCAAATATTATATCATCCTTGCATCCCTTGAATCCCACTTGATCATGGTGTATGATCTTTTGAATGTATTGCTGGATGTGGTTGTTCGCATCCATGTTCATCTGTGATACTAGCCTGTAGTTTTCTTTCTTTGTTATGTCTTTTCTCGTTTTTGAATTAGGATTATGCTGGCTTCATAAAAAAGAGTTTGGGTATCTTCCCTCTTCTTGGATTTTTTTGGGCTGGTCTGAGAAGGATAGGTCTTAGCTCCTCCTTAAAAGTTTTGTAAAATTCTCCTGTGAAACCGTCCCGTCCATGGCTTTTGTGTGCCGGGAGTTTTTTGATTACTGCTTCAGTTTCATCCGCTGTTATTTTTCTATTCAGGCTTTCACTTCTTCTTCATTCATTTCTGGGATATCATATTTTTATTGAAATTTGTCCATTTTACCCTGGTTTTCATATTTCTTGGCATATACTTGTTTATAGTAATTTCTTACAATCCTTGTATTTCTGTTGTATCAGTTGTAATCTCTCTTCTTTCATTTCTGATTGTGTTTATTTGGGTCCTCTCTCATTTTTCTTTGTTGAGTCTGCTTAAAGGCTCGTCGATTTTGTTTATCTTTTCAAAGAACCTGCTCCTGGTTTGTTTGTTCTCTGGATTGTTGTTTCAGTCTCTGTGTCCTTTAATTCTACTTTGATGTTGGTTATTTCTTTCCTTCTACTCACTCTGCACTGTATTTCTTCTTGTTGCTGCAGTTCCTGTAGGGTTAGGTGTTTATCTGAAATGTTTCTGTCTTTTTTAGGTAGGCCCGTATTGCCATGAACTTCCCTCTCAGGACTGCCTTTGCTGTGTCCCACAGGTTTTGGATTGTTGTGGGTTTGTTTTCATTTGTTTTCAGAAACTTTTCATTCCTTCCTTGATCTCATTCTTAACCCATTCATTGTTTAATAGCTAGGTAATCAATCTCCGTGAGTTTCGGTGTTTTTGAACTTTTTCCTTGAGGTTGGTTTCTATTTTCAGTCCATTTTGGTCCCCGAAAATGCTTGATATGATATCATTTTCTTGAATTTGTTGAGGCTTGTTCTTTGTCCTATCATGTGGTCTATCTTTGAAAATGTTCCATGTGCATTTGAAAAGAAAGTGTGCTTTGCTTCTTTGGGATGAAAGGTTCTATACATAACTGTTAAGTACATTTGATCTGGGGCTTTGTTCAGTGCTGCAATACCTTTGTTGATATTTTGTTTGGAAGATCTATCCACTTTTGGCAGTGAGGTTTTACAATCCCCTGGTATAAGTGTGTTGCTGTCTGTTTCTGAAGTCCTCTAAGATTTTCCTTATATATGTGGGTGCTCCTCTGTTGGGTGCATATATGTTTACAATGTGTTTCTCTCTTCTTGTTGGATTCTTCCCTTGAGTATTATGAAGTGTCCCTCTTTGTCTCTTTTTATGGCCTTTGTTTTGATATCTATGTTGTCTGATGTAAGTATTGATACTCCAGCCTCTTTTTCCTGTCCATTTTCTTACTGTTGTTCACAACTCCTGTCTTGTATGTGATCAGTGAAAAAGCAAAGGCAAAAATGGATTAATTCAGCAGGAGATTATTCTGTGGGATTTAAAGTACCAGCTTCTACTTTGGACTTTGCTTTTGTTCTGTTTCTAGTTCTTTTAGGTTTAAGGTTAGATGGTTAATTTGAGATCTTTTTTGCTTGCTTCATGAAGGTAGGCCTATGTTGCTATGGGTTTCTTTTTTAGAACTGCTTTGGCTGTGTCCCATAAATTTTGGGTCATTGTGTTTTTATTTTCATTTCCTTCAGGGTATCTTTTTATTTCTTCTCTGATCTGTTGTTAACCCATTGATGTTTGGCAGGATATTATTTAGGTTCCATGTGTTCATTTGTTTTTCAGTTTCTTTTCTTGTCATTGATTTCTAGTTTCATAGCATTGTGGTTGGAGAAGATGCTTTATATAGTTTCAGTTATCTTAAATTTATTGAGACTTACTGCTTAGCCTAACATATGGTCTATTTTGAAAAATGTTACATGGATTTGGAAAATTATGTATATACTGCTGCTTTGGGGTGAAATGCTCTCAAAATATCAATGAAAGCCATCTGGTGTATTGTTCATTAACAGTGCTGTTTCCCTTTTGATTTTCTGTCTGAATGATCTATCCATTGATGTCAATGGGGTGTGAAAGTTTCCTGTAAATACTGTATTACTGTAGATCTCTCCCTTTGTGCCCATCAGTATTTGCTGTATATATTAGGTGCTCCTATTTTGGGTGCAAAAATCTTGCTGGATTGAACCCTTTATCCTTATATTGTGTCCTTGTCTCTTGTTATAGCCTTTGTTTTAATATCTGTTTTGTCCGATACTAGTGTTGCCACTCCAGCCTTTTTTAATTTCATTTGCATGAAATTCTTTTTCCATCTCTTTGCTTTCACTCTGTATCTTTTGACCTGAAATAGATCTCTTACAGACAGCATGTGTAGGTCTTGTTTTCTTCTCCATTCAGGCACCCTGTAACTTTTTATTTGAGCATTTAATTCATTTCTATTTAAAGTGATTGTTGATAGGTCTGTGGTCTTGTCCTTTATTATTCTTATTTATTTATTTACTTTTGATTTATGAAGACCTATTGACGTTTCTTAATATATTTTTGATGGTGATGAACTCCTTTTACTTTCTTGTCTGTGAACCTCTTTATTTCTTTTTAATTTTAAATGATGGCCTTGCTGGGAAGAGAGTGGTATTGGCTGTGGGCCCTTACTTCTTATCACTTGGAATGTTTCATGCCAGTCTCTTTTGGCCTGCATGTTTGTGTTGAGAAATCAGCTGACAATCTTAAGGGAACTCCTTTGTGGTTAACTCACTGCTTTTCTATTGCTTCTTTGAACACTCTCTGTTTGTCTTTAACCTTTGGAGTTGAATTGTGATGTGTCTTTTGTGGGCCTGTTTGTTTCATCCTGTTTGGAACTCTGTATCTCCTGGGAATGTTTGTATGTGCCAGTATAGTACATCTACAGTACACTACGCATTTAAAGATTAATAGCATCCCAGTCACCGAATATAATGAGAAAGGCATCAAAAACTAATTTTCTTAACATCAGGCATTTTACTAGCATGTAGCTGACAATGAGAAACAATTTTGTGGATTCTTTTCTGTTAAAGAAAATTAAATGTTACCATCATGTTTTAAAATTTTTATGTTTCTGTTCAGCTTTATGTTTTTTAAAAATATCACTTGAGGGGTGATAAATGGGGTCAGAAAGAAACTTTACTTTGGACAGTGGGTGCATGACACTTTGTGCAGATGCTGATTTGATGAGCTGTGCACTGAAACCTGTATGGTTTTCTGAACCAGTGTCCCTCCAGTAAATTTATTTTATAAATAAATATAGACATATATACATACATACATACAAATTATTTGATTTTGTGGGACACTTAGAGTCAAGACATTTTCCTGAATGACCATTAGAATCCCTGAGATACAGAAAAGTCAAATTTTAGACTCTCAACTTTATTTTAAATAAGGAAAGTAATTATATTCTATCCTGACTTTACCTGAATTTTCTGGGTCAAATGTTGCCCCAGTAGTGGCATTCTCAAGGACTCTTTTGTGTCCTTTTTCTTAGTGTAGTACAGAGGACAGTCATCGTGAATAGCACAGCTTGCCCCTTGAGGAGCATGACGTGGAATTGGCATGGCCTGCTAAGCCTGGAAAAGCCAACCCTTGTTCAGTCACTGCTTTCAGCAGAGCTTTTGATTCAGCTCAGCACCACTGCAGCTCACCATAGCAGTGCTTGCCTCCAAAGTTTCTCACAAGACTTAAACACAAGTATATAGTCTATATTAGATTTTTTAACAATTGCTTTTACTTTCTTATATTAGCTGATTTTCTTATCTTGGACATAAAATGTTTGCCTAATTAAGTGCTTCATAATAGAGTTTCTTCCCAACAGCACATGCATTCCAGGATAACCTATTGGCTGTATTATATAATTGGGGACTCTATATAATTGGGTGGGTTATTCATATGTAAGAAAATATTTTCTCAGTACCCCTGGTCTAACCATTATAGACCTTACTACCATTTGTCTCACTTCAAAGCTAATTGAAATCAGCCAGCCAATGTTTCAGTATACCTACACTCTACCAACCATCTGGCTGCTTACAAATGATGAAGATATTTAATACAAAACCTCTTTAATGTACTAGCTTTTCACTTCAAGAGAACAAATCTTGTCTAGGACACACATACTCATACTTTAGCATTGGTTTGTTACAGAGGGCTGTCATTTGGGTGTCCATAATCATAACAGTTTGGTGTAATCCCTCTCAGGTGACTGACCGTGTGATATTCAGAACAGTCTTTGCCAGACTCATTCGGAACTGCAGTGACAGAGAAGCAGGTTTCTGTGTAGCTATCAGAGCTAGAATATCCAGACCACATTGCAGTGAGTAAAGGGCATATGTGACTGTTTTTTAGTAACTTAGGTCAATTTTATCTGATTCAAAAAGTAATAAATGTTGAATGTAGTAAAAGATTTTTAATATATATATTTCCATTTAACATTTTGTTATTAGTCTTTCAGTCTTTTTATTGGGTTTATGTTTATTGTTATTTAGCAAAATTGGGATTATTCTTTATGTAGGTTTTATTCTTTCTAAACCTAGATACATTTTGTGAACACTTTTCAATGTCATTAACTAACCCTCTCCATTTTAATAACTGCATAATAGTGTCATAGGGCTATGCACTCTTAATTAACCAATCCCCATATGGGACACTTAGATTACCTATCATTTCCCTCTCATAAATTACACTGTACTGAATATCCTCTGGAAAGATTTTTGTACCTATAGATTAATTATTAAGTGTAGCATTGCCTTCCTTTAATAGCAAAAGTCATGTAAGGTTTGTTTTTGTTTTTTAAAGATTTTATTACTTTGTTGTTGTTCAATTACAGTTGTCTGCATTTTCCCCCATCACTCCCCCCCACCCCGGCCAATCCCACCTCCCTCCCTTGCTCCCACTGTAAGGTTTTAATGTGCTTTGTTTGCTTTTATGTTTGTTCCTATGTGTGTTTTGGGTATGTTCCATGTATGCCTTAACACCCTTGAGACACTTGTACTTTTTTGTACTCTCCTTAGTGGTGTGTAAAATACCCACCCAGACTAATCAACAGCTAAGCGTGGACAAAGGAGAATAGAATATCATCTTTAAAGTACTGAAAGAAAATAAACTGTCAACCTAGAATTTTATACCCACCAAAAATATTGTTCAAGAATGAAGGCTGTACTTATTATGTTAATTATTTTATGGTATGTACAAATATCAAATCATCACATTGTATACCTGAAACTACTATAATGTTATAACTACTATACCACAATTAAAAAAGAATGAAGGCAAAATACAGAAAACAAAGGAAATTTTCTACCAAGGGACCTGCACTACAAGAAATGCTGAAGGACGTTTTTTAAGCAGAAGGTAAATGATTGTAGAAGGAAACTTGACTATTAAGTAAAGAATAAAGAACATCATATAAGAGAGCAGACTCAAAAAGCCCAGAATTATCTTCTGTAGGAAAGGCCCCTTGTAGCACAGGCTTCTGCCGCTATGTGAGTGTTCTAGGAACCCATCTGTACCAGTGTACCAGCTGGTGGTGGTGTGAGAAGCTGCATTCGGCTTCACTAAAGTATTTTTGAGACTCAGAGGGTTTCCCTATTTCATGGTGGATGATTTGTGAGTGTACCTACTCACATGCGCTGAGTGTTCTGCGGTTTTTGACCCAAAATGGCATGACGCCTGTGCCCAGCCCTCCCTATTCACCCTGTCTCGTCCTGAGCGACTATTTTTGTTTTGTTTCTCCAGATTAAAAAAGTCCAGAAAGGGAAACGTTTTGCCAGTGTAGAAGAAGTGAAACAAAAAATGGGAGAAGCACTAAAAGGCATCCAAATCAACAAGTTCAAAAATTGTTTTGAGCAGTGGAAAAAATATCTCACTAGGTTTAATGCATCAAATGGAGAGTACTTGAAGGTGACTGAAGTTTAAATATGTAAAAATAAATATACAATTTTTTATAAAGAAATTCTGTTTTTTCAGGGGACCCCCCCCTTTGTATTCTAAATATCTGGACAAATGTAAAAACCATCTTTTTCTTTTGCCTTTTTTTCTCTTAATTTCCTTATAGATTGTTTAACTATTGAAAACTAAAATTACATCATTGTTTTGTGGGGCTTATGATGTATGTTTGAGGCCATATAAGCCTTTAAGATTGCAAACATTTTATTTTTTATGTGATCCATCATTCACTATCAGTGAACTGTGAAAACTTAAGGATATATAATGTAATCCCTAGGGACAACTATTCTAGAAATGAGAGACACAATAGCTGAAAATCCAACAGGAAAGCTAAACTGGAATTCAACAGGAACAAAAGCATAAATATGTATATATGTAATAACAGTGTTTCACAATACATGAAGCAAAAATTGACAGAATATAGGCCAAACTAGGCAATTTCACAATCATAGTTGATTTTAAAACCATTCTTTCTTCAATTGATGGAACTAGACCAAAATGAAAAACAAAAAACCCAGCAAACACCTAGCCTTAATTGGTATTTGTAGAACGTTATACCAAACAGTGGTAGAATAGTCTTTTCAAGTGCACATGGTATGTTTACCAAAATAAACTTTAATGTGTGTCAAAAATACAAGTCTCATATGTAGAAAGATTGGAACCACAGAGCGTCTTACCTGACTACAGTGAAATTGAATTAGAAAGCAATAATTATAAGATGAGCAGCAAAAGACTTCTAAGTGAGCGTTGGGTCAATGAAGAAAGTACGACTTGAAAATACTTTAAACTGATGATGAAAATACCACACACTGAAATTTGTAGGGTGCAGCCAAAGTGGTACCTAGACGGAAATGCCTCCTTTACACAAGAAGAAAGGTCTCAAATAGGTGATCTAATTGATAAGCTGATTGTACAATTTTATTGAAATTCACTGGAACTTGAAGAGCCAAAAAACTGTTGCAGAGAAAGAAGACTTACACTGTTCGATTTCAGCACTTACTGTGCCTGCAGTGTGGTATAGTATGAAGAGAAACAGATCAATGGAAAAGAGTCTGATACTGGCAAAGGAATAAATCCATAGGCCAATAAACACATAAAGAAGGTACATAAATAGAACCACACATAGATGATAAATTGACCTTTTTTTTTTTTTTACAAAAATGCCAGTTTAGTTCAATGGAGAAGAAATAGTCTCTCCATCAAATAGTGTCAAAACAATTGGACATCCATGTGGGCTAAAATGAACCTTAACCTTCACCTGAAAGTATGCGTAAAATTTGCCTTAAAAATAGCCCAAAATTAAAAGTTAAAGCTGCTAAGTTTCTAGAGGAAAACCATAGGAGAAAATCATTGTAACATAGATTAGGCAAAGATTTCATTAAAAGAGCATGAGAGCAAACATTAGTAGAACTTCAGAATTAGAAGTGCTTTTTGTAAAGCACTTAGGAAAACAGAAAGGCAATTCACAAACTGGAGCAGAATTTCTACAGAGTGTGTGTGTGATACAGAGATTGTGTCCAGAGTACATGAGGAATTTTTACAGCTCAAAAAGAGAAATCACTCAGTTTTAAAGTGGAAAAATGATTTGAGTAGACACTCCATGATAAATGAATAGTCAAAAAGCACATGGAGAGATGCTCAGCATCACTTGTTATCAGAAAAACATGTTAGAAAAGAAAAAGACCAACAATGTCAAGTGTTGCTGAAGTAGTAGATCAACTGGAACCCTCAGACATTGCTAGTGAGAATGCACATTGCAGTGTCCACGTTGAAAAGCAGTATGGCCAAGCCATATAAAGTTAAACATACATTCACCGCTCTACCTAGCAATTCCATTTAGAGGTATTAACCCAAGCAAAATGACACCACTTGCCCACCCAGAAGTATCTTCACATGTCATAACAACATTTTTCATAACCCAAAACTGGTGAGTGACTAAACAAATTCTAATATATCCATTCTATGGAATTCTATTAGCAAAAAAAGGGGTGGTGCACGAAATAGTATTCCGTAAAACAATATGGATAAATACCAACATCATGCTAAATGAGTGAAATCACACATAAATACTGCATACTGCATGATTCCATTTACATGAAATTGTATGAAAGAAACAGCCATAGTGACTGAAAGCGAGTCCTTGGTACCAGGAGTTCAGGGGAAGGATCAAGTACAAAGGGGAGCAAGGGAACTTGTTTGAGACACTTCTGTATCTTCACTTTCATAGTAGATACCCAGTTATGTACAATTAACAAATATTTGCCTACTATGCACTTAAAATTGGTGGATTTTATTACAAATAATGCATTAATAAAGGAAAGGAAAAGTAAATCCTATTCGTCCTTTAGCCCAGGTTTATGCTGTTTATAAACCCTTTTTTCGTTGTTGGAAGCAATGTTTTCTCTCTCTGAATTCCTAGAACACTTTGTCTGTAAATCTTGTGGTGCTTCTTATCATTTTCTGTTTTGCCATTTTATTTGTATATTTCAACTCCACAACTAAACTATTTTTTTGGATCCAGGGACAGTATCTAATTTAATCTTGGATCCCCAGAAGTCTGACTATTCCACATCTTGTTTTTTCTTTTCTCAAAAGCAGTGGATAAAGCATCACTCCGTTTAATGAATGTTTCAGTTAACTTGATTTCAGTTTTTTCTGACTACCAGTGCACTGGTTTGGAAATACGTTCAGCATAGGCTATTGTGATCTTTCACAATTTCCTTTATCTAATGAAAAAATTACCATTTCCCCCCAGATTCCAAGATTATATATTCCTTTAAAAAGTTACTCATTGCTGATAAATGGAAAAAATGATTTTTGCTAACACTAAACTCCAGGAGATATTAATGGATCCTTATGTAAGGGATGTTGGGCATATAAACAACTCAAATAACTCAGTTTTGCAAAAGAGCTAGAAATGTTCTTTGATAAGATGTATCTCGGACTTTGATCAAGATTGTGGTTTAGGGAAACAAGACATCAAAAGTACAACTAAATTACGGAATAGCCATTATTTAAAACAGTCAGAAATCGAGCTGAGTGGAAGTCCTACTGTGGAGTTAAAGAAGAAACCACATTGAGAGTGGTAGGAGGGGCTGAAAGGGAGGATCCCGTACCCATGTGTGGCAGATAAAAATCAGGAGGGATATCTTGGGAGCAAGGGGTCCCAGCCCCACACCAGGCCCCAGCAGCCTAGGGTTCCAGTGCCAGGAAGTTAATTCGCCATAACTTTCATCTGTAAGAACAGTGGGGATTGAGGCTGTGGAAGACAGAAACTCCTGGAGTCCCAGGCAGTTCCTCTTAAAGGGCCCACGCACAGACTCGCTCAGGCTCACTCCCTCTGAGCTCCAGCACCCAGGCAGCAGCTTGAACGGCACCAGATGTATGTGGAGAGGAACTGAAGTGTTTGGCATCAGAGGGGTCAGCTTTCTCCAGACAGAAGTGCTCCAGAGGCCACTGCTCCCTTTTTGAGTCCACTCCCCACAGAGCCAGCAGGGGGTCTGTATAAGAGACTTCCTCAACCTGACTCACACTGTTTTGCTCCACCCTGGTGACCCCCTGAGGTTCCGCCCCACCCAACCTTCAGGCCCACCAGGCTGTTCCCTGTGGCTTTTCCTTATGAATGGCTTGTCTTGGCTCATACTTCAGATTTTCCTTCTCTTGATCAAGGAGCATCTGACATAAGCAAGCCCTGTACTTCTCACACAGTGGCCCCAGGCCTGTCACTAGCAGCAGATGACTTTGGGGCATAGCTTGGCCTTGCTTGGCCACCTCCAAACACAGCACAAATAGCAGCCATCTGCAGATTGCTTCATAACTTCTGCTGGATGGCCCAGGACAGAACACAGGCAGTGGCTGACCTTGGCCTAATCCCTCCTGGGAGGCTCCAGAGCCTGCTCACCCATTGGACAGCTATGGACCGTACCAGAGCACCACCACCCAACCACCTACACAAGTAACACACTCAAGGGGCAGACTCAGTGGGCACCAGAGCACAGCTGCGTAAGTCCTGCTTTGTGGAGTGGTCCCCTGCATGGCTGATCCTACATGGTGGTCAGAGGTTGGTGATCATTGGTCACATCCAGTCCTTGCAGCTGAATGGTCTGGGTAGATTCCTCACATTGACCTGCAAACAGCAATCAAGCCTCAACTAAAAGAGGAGGGTGTACACAGCCCTCACAGTGGGTGCACCCAATAGGAGAGACTGTGTCAGTGGAACCTACAGGAAACCTACTACATTAGGCCACTCTACTAAAATGAAGGAGACATAGTTCTACATAATACATGAAACAAACACAGGGATCTTGCCAAAATGAGAAGACAAAGAAACATGTCTCATATGAAAGAATAGAACAAAATTCCAGAATAAGAACTAAACAAAATGGAACAAGAAATGTACCAGATGCAGAGTTCAAAACACATGTTTTAAGGATGCTCAATGAACTTAGGAGAAGAGTAGATGAATTCAGAGAGAACTTCAACCTCATAAAAAGACCCAGTCAGAAATGAAGGTTACACTAACTGAAATGAAGAACAGTTTACAGGGAATCAACAGGAGAATTGTTGAAACTGAGAATTAAACTAGCAATTTGGAACACAATGAAGAAAAAAAACCCCAAAATAACAGCAAGAAGAAAACATCCACAAAAATGAGGGTAGTGTAAGGAGCCTCTGGGACAACTTCAAACATACCAACATTTGCATTATGGGGGTCCTGGAATGAGAGAGAGAAAGAAATTCGAAACCTATTTGGAAAAATGACAGAAAACTTCCCTTACTTGGTGAAGGACATAGACATACAAGTCTAGGAAGCACAGAGTCCCAAACAAGGTGCACCCAAAGAGGTCCACACCAAGACACATCATAATTAAAATACCAGAGGTTAAATACAAAGAGAATCTTAAAACCAGCAAGAGAAAAAAGGCAGTTAGTTAACTACAGCAGAGCTCCCATAAAGACTGTCAGCAGATTTCTCAAAAGTAACTTTGCAGGTTAGAATTAATTGGCAAGAAATATTCAAAGTGATGAAAAGCAAGGACCTACAACCTAGATTACTCTACCCAGCAAAGCTATCATTTAGATTGAAGGACCGATAAAGAACTTCCCAGACAAGAAAAAGCTAAAGGAGTTCATCACCACCAAAACAGTATTATATGAAATCTTAAAGGGTCTTCTTTAAGAAGAAGATTAAAAAATATGAATGATAAAATGCCAATTATCTGTTAATAATTGAATCTAAAAAAAATAAAGAGAAACAATCGTAAATACAGAGAATGTTTTGATGGTTGCCAGATGGGAGAGGGTTCATGGGGATGGCTGAAAAAGGTGAAGGTATTGAGAAGTATAGATGGGTAGTTACCAAAATATTCATGAGGATATAAAGTACAGCACAGGAAATAGGGTAGCCAAAGAACATACGCGTGACCCACAGATGTGGACAATGGCAGATGGGGGGCTTGCCTGAAGGTTGGGTGCTGCATCGAGAGGGGTTAACAGTGAAAACCTGGAACAAACTAACAGCATAAACAATAAAACAATATAAATTTTACAAAAAGATGTTTCTCATCACTTTTATGTAAAGCCAAATATATAACATTTAAATCTACATAGTGTGACCTTTTCACAGGACTTTTGGGATAACATTGTCCTGGTTTGTTCAAGCTTAACGCAAAATTTGATGCAGATTCGTTGCTCTGCTCATCATTTTTAATGTGACGGCCACACAGAACACATGTTCACTCAGCGTCTACCGCCACCACTGACTAGTGCAGTGAAGTCCTCATTGCTCACGCATGTGCATTCCAGTCCACTCTCCTTGACTGCCAGGTCACATCAATGCTGCACCAGCCATTCTCATTAATAATGACTGGACTTTTTCTGGACAGACCTCATTTAATCCCACTTGGATTAGGTATTCAATAATATATTCATGAAATGCTTTATGAAGGAAATTGTTTTAGATTCTTCTTAGTAAATAGCAATTTTTAGTATAAATTATCATATATGTTCACAGTACCTATTCAATAATAATTACAGCAATAATGTCATTATATTATTTTGTTTGACACATGTATGCTGAGATTAGTTGTTTTGCTGTTATTAAATCAACATCATTTAGCCAAAAGTGAACTCACCACCATGGTGTCTTAGTGGAGCCATGGAGCCTGCACTACACAGAATTTTATCCAAGTTAGTGTGTATGGTACATTAAGCCATAGTTTTCCTTTATGTGCGTAACTGAGGGGAACCCCGTCCCATGGAGTTCTCCCAGTCGTGGATGAAATAAGTCATCCCGGACACAATCTTATGGCAGGAAAGGGGGTGGCGATTCACTGCAATGATAAAATTACACTGTTGTTCTAGGCAAGGGGAAATGAAAGGAATAAAGTCCAAATTTAGTCTGAGGCGAACTTTTTACGAGTTGGTACTTGGGAGAGATGGTTTAACCAGCAGCGAACTGACTTCAGCTGCTAGCACAGAAACAAGTCCCTTGTGGCTTGGGAATGATGGTGCTGGGTGTTGACAGGCAAGGTGATCTCTTGCTGGGCGCTGTTAGGCGCCACTGACAGCCTTTGCCACTGCCTGTAACAGTGTTGCCTTTACTGCAGCAGCAGCAGCAGCTAATGCACCAAAGATCTCTCTTTTTCCATCAGCATAGTCACCCTGCCCAGACTGAAACTCTTGACTAGTTTCACAAACTCTCAGTATTTATAGTCTTGTCATAACTGCTTCTCCACAAGGTCTTATGAATAAGCCCTCAGGGGGGCCTCTCAGTAGCTGGAGCTACTGAGTTCTCTTCAGTGACAACAGATGAGATGATGACATTGTGAAACAACTTCGTTCTTACATCGAAACAACTTCTAAAAGCAACCTTTCATTTGTCTTTGCCGTAAACATGGATTAAGGAAACTTCACTTAAATCATGAACAAGTGACTTTGAAGTCACATCAAATGACTACACAATAAGGTCATAATTTAATCACATCTGCAAAGTCCCTATTGCTACATAGGGTGATATTTTGATAGGTTCTGAGGGTTAGGGATGGACATTTTTGCATCTCTGAGAAAGGAAGACTAGTTACTGTCATCTCATTGGACAGAAAAGTGTCCTGCGATTTTACCAGGGTATTATATAACTACTTAGCTGGTAGTGGGGCCGGGGATGGTCTTTTGAAGTCTCAGTACTGAAAACTTATTATTGGATTGCACTTCCATACATTTTTATCAGTATTGGGCATTTAATGCTAATATAGGTAAATTGCTTTCATGTCTCCAGATAATCAAACGGAAATTCAACCCAAAGTAGGCTTTATTCAATGCCCTTGCCATCCATTAGTTTGCTTGATAGTTACTTGTATTAAAAAAAAAATAGAC
>VMDR010013535.1:0-24846 GCA_007922815.1 Macrotus californicus | reverse complement strand
TCACATAGGTATAAGGGGAGGCACAGAGAGAGGAGAGGATTTCCAGTCAAGTGTTTTTGTAGAAAGAATGCTGAAGGAGCCAATGAAGAAAAATCTTTCATGCTCTATCTTGATTTACCAAGAATTTACTGCTTAAATAAAAAAATAAGTTGAGGCACATTATTAGAAAGCAAATGTACTCTTACAAAGAAAACAAGTTTAGTCTCAATTTAAATAAAAATTGGCTTTCTAATTGTCTGTGTATTTTTATTTCAACGTGAGATAGAAAACTATATGCGTATATATTTGCATATAAATCTGCGGACATATGTTCAAAGGTTCAGATATAAAGTGTATTATCCCACAAAATGACACCTCATTACAGCATTTTAGATAACTGAATTCCTTATGTAAGCATGGTATGTATTAGTTGAAGCAAATACTGTATACAACAACCATTTTAGGGGAACTCTTTTAGAAATATGGTATTCTACTCAGGCCCACCTTCAACAGAGCTATTTAATGCATTCTGACATGTTGTGGTGAACTGCGGGTCAACATTATGCACGTTGATTATGGTGCTGCGCTCCGAAGCCCCAAGGCTTTCATTGGCCCTGGCTTTACCTGGGGCTGGTCAACCATGGTTTTTTCCTTTTTTTCAATTCTCCTCCTTCTATACATTTAGCAACAAGAATTCATATAAATCAAACCAAGTCAGACCCTTAGATGAAAAAATATGAAACCAGGAAGCATAGGTGAAAAGTATGTGTGTGTTAGGGGCAGGGAGGCTATTGGTAAGAGCATATATCCTGAAGTCCCTAAGGGACCCAAATGTCCTTGGATGACCTTGCCCATTCCCAGTTGGCGATGCAGCACAGCGGTTAGAATTCTGGAATTTGGATCCTGCTTTCTGTGGGTCCCAGGATGATGTATTTAACCTCTCTGAATGTTGTTTCCCTCATCTGTGAAACGCATAGCGGTATTGCCTGTCACACCAGGTTATTTTGAGTACAATGAGCTGTGTGAAAGGTGCTCAGCACAGTGCCTGGCCCTAGTGGCCATTCGTGACAGGGAGCAATTGATATCACTTCCTTTAGGTCTTTGAGACCTGATCACCCAGCTAAAACCGCAGCCCTCATTCATGCTCACTTCCTAGCCCCTTCCCTCCACAATCTGTATACACCCCATTTTATCTGTGCGACTTTTTAAAATTATCTCTTTCAGATAATAAAATGCAACCTCCATTACAGTAATATTTTTATCTCTTTGCTCATTACTGGAAAAGTGCCTGGCATTTAGTAGGTGCTCAGGGAACTTTCATTTAATGACGAATAAATGAATTCATTGACGAGGGTGTGGTAGACCCTCCAATGAAGCACCATCCCCACCATGAGGCTTGGCAGACTGAAAGATAACCCGATTGTCCCATTCTTGGAGGCTTATAAGCCCAGGAGGCAGTCATGAGATACAACCTGAGATGACTCACTACTTATCTCATGAAGTCCAATGAGACCTTGGCAGGTAGGAACAGAGGAAGCAGGAAAAACAGGTTTTTCTTTAGCACCCCCTGGATGTCTCAGTGCCTGCCTCAGCACTCAGTTTCCTCCCAGAGCACATGTCTTCTCTGCAGCCTTGTGTGTAGGGAGAACAAGGGACCACCCATGTTCTGCAGCTCCAGGGCCTATGGCACATCCCTTTCCTTCTCTCAAATTCTCTCCCAAATACCAAAGGGGCTTTTGTCGCCTATGGTGATGTTTTAGCCTAAAGTTTAGATATCTGTCAAAATGCAAAGATTATTTTTAGCAGCATCAATAATTTTATTTCTTAGAGTGAGTTTAGGATCTAATGTACAGATACTTTGGAATAACGGTGAGCAAGGAGCACTAGGCTCAGGAAAAAGGAGAGAATAAAGGAAACTAACGTTAGGTGAGGTATGACCAATTTAGCCAATTTTCTTATTTTGCCTAAGGCTTATCTTGCTCTCTGGCACCTGTGGGTAAATATCTTCAAATATAAAGCAGCTTTTAATTCTGTAGTTGAATAACTGTTTGACAAACAGTATGCAGTGAAACCCTAAAAGGTCACAATTTTGCAATGTTTACCCATCAACTTAATCCAAGGGAGACAAAATGTTGGTTGAAGTTGCTTTGGGTGGGTCCTTGAGAGTAATTGAAAGCTAAGTGCTTTTTATATTACAAAAATGGACAGTCCTTGAAGGGGAATAGTATAACTTGATGAAGAATGAGACAATCCTTTCGGAAAAGCTTAATTTGGCCACTGGGTGGACCATCACTTTTGGAGAAAGAGAGCTAAGTTCCATGGTTCAAGAAATGATGAAGATGGAATCTGTGGCCCATATTTATGAGAAAGAAAAATTATCAAGCATCAAGCCAATATCAAAATTTAGTCAAGAAAATAAATTGCAAGCCTGCCCTGGAGCTGGCACACATTCAGCTCCACCACTCAAACTACAAGCTCCCACAGCCAGCCAATAATTAGTCAGAAAGATGATCCTTATCACCAGCAAATACCTTTGGGATGGTCAGTTACCTCTCCATCCCAGGGCTCACACTTGTGTCCTATGTTTTCAAAAGATTTCAAAGGGTTAACTTTTGTTGTCACCCATGCCAAATTACTGTGTCTATTTATGTGCACATATTTATATATTTGAATATTTTACTTCTGGCTTCCCTTAATTATATATTCAATATTTAAAAAGTCCTCATTAGGTGTTTCTAGCACATCGGCATGCCTCCTTTGAAGGAGACAACCCACATTTAGATGTTCAAGGAGCCCTCGGCTTTCCAGTCCTATCTCACACAAATATATATGGGTATGCATCTGTGGCCTTTATGCACCCTCTACGTTCCTAAATGGCGATGGAGGAGTTTGTGATTGATATCTCTTCTCCAGGCAAATGCCAAGATGCTCTTCTTTCTAGCTAGCATCTGGAATGAGAAAATAGGTGGAATTTCTATTTTTTCTTGTTCTCTTGCGGAATATGAGAGGAGAGGGTGGAAACGAAGGGTTTGGGACTCAGTGTCTCAATACAGAAACATTTCCAACCCCAGGGACTCCCAGCCTTGGGGCACTGAAAGGACTGGCCAGAGTGGCCACAGCTGCAGGAAGGAATAGATAAAGCTCTCAAGTAACAATAACTGCTCTTGTGAAGAAGTAAAACTGTTCTCCATCTGTGATAGAGCAAGGCTCCATTTAAGGTTCATAGTTTCTTCAAGATATAAACAAAGCAAGCTTTAGAAAATCCAAGACTTCTTTTCCAAGCTTTTCCAAGTTGCACACTACCTTTAAAAATCAGGTCAAGAATGATTTCCTTCCCATAGAACCTGACCTTCAGAAGAATTCCTCTATTTTTCAGTTTCTTCTGTGGGCACACTCTGTACCAACTTTTGTGCATTTTCTACAGGTAGCTGTAGATTGTTTCCAGCTACCTCATGTGTAAATGCTAACTCATATGTGAATCAGTTTCCTGAGGGCAAGGAATCCTCCTCAGTTACTGACTGTCATAGTAATTCATACAGCTTTTTGCATTTAAAAACACATGGTGTGAATAAGAGGGAAACAAAATTGTGTCCTGTACCCAAATACTATCCCTTCTGACTTGTCCTGAAGATACCTGAAATTTCTACCACCATGCATTAGGAGATTTTTTATTTAAGGCATTGATGTTTATTGGGAAAGAGAAAATAATGATAAACTAATATATTCATTCAGCTATTCACTCAAAGATTTCTCCTGTGCATATACTGTGTATAAGGCACACTTCTGGGCACATGTGTGTGGGTGTGTGTAAAGTGGAATTGAAGATTGCCTTTGCTTTCTAGGAGTGCAGTAGTCATCACTCATCCTCACCTGTTGCTGGTTCTGCTTGCCCTGGGGGTGAGGAGGCACTGGGAGGGTTGTGATCGCTGACTCTTCGTGTTGGGGGAGGACAGGTATGGCAAGAAGTTACTTCCGGGCTGGTGAAAGACCCTCCAGAGCTTTCGCCCTCTCTTTTTTTAAAGCATGGTGATCAGCAAAATATGAGATGGTGATCCCTGAGACGGTGAGCCCTGAATGACTGCCATAAGCAGAGTCCCTCAGCTGATGCACAAAGAGCACGAGTAAGACAAAGCCTTCCTTGTGTAAAACCTTTGTGACTGGGGGATCATTTGTGGCTGTAGCATAGCTGAGACTATTCTGAGTGACACAGGGAGCTTATCCTTATGATAAAGGAACAAGACATGGGCATAAATGGCTGTTCCATAGAGAGTAAAGTTGTAAGGGAGATGGAGCAAAATTCTCATGGGGAGAGATTCCTCACGGGGGTAGAGTATCAGTGAAGGCCCAATAGAAAAAGTGGCAACTGGACTGGGCCCAGTTTTGAGAAAAAGAATAATTCAGACAAGAGCATTCCAAAAACAGTTTGAACTCAGGTCTGGAGAGAGTTAACATTCATAGAATGTTCATAGAGAATAATCAGACTGAATCACAATTCACTACTAATAAGGTGCTATTTACCATGTGTCTGATTGTGTGCTGAGTGGTTTGCATGTATTATTGCCATCAACATTCACAGTGTCCCTAGGAGGTAGGTACTGTCATCATCCCAATTCTACAGTTGAGGAAACCAAGGCTTTAGGAGGTCAAGTAATATGTTCAAGGTCTCTCAGCCAGTTGGTATCACTGCAGAGGCTCAAATCCCAGCTTGACGACCCCAGGGTCCATGCTGTCACCCACAGTGATGTTCAGCTTATGAAAGGCATCTTAGCAGTTGCTGAATGGAGGGGAGTCTAGAGGAATGTGTCAGCCAGACTCAGTTTATCTGGTAATGCAGCTGTGCCCACTGCCAAGGAGTGGGAAACAAGCCTTTTCAGAAGGGACCCAGCCAAGTAAGCTCTCATGGAGAAGACAGGCACAGAGACAATGCTTGGGTCCATTGAGGGTGCTGTGTCTTCAGACTACAATGCTGTGGTTGGCCCTGGTTTCCCAAGACCTTCCTGAGGTCTTAATTCTGGAAGACACTGAAGAAACAGCTCCAACTCAAGGTGTCCTGAAAACTGAGTTCCTTGTCACCATTCCTCATGTGATCCTGGCCCCCCACTTCAGTTTTAAGACCATCTCCCATCCCGTTTATGGGGCTCGGGATATGGACTTTCCATGAGGCACTTGACCCTTTGGTTTGATGAGAAGTAAAAGCCGGTGAGAAGTGATTTCCAGCTGCAATTTTTAAACCAACTCCAACTGGACAGATGTGACTTCGCATGTGGGCTTTGTCACTTGTCCCAGAGTGACTAACCACCATCACTTCGCCTCCACCATTTGGTTTAAGCAATTCCCTCTGCTGATTGGATCATCATTTGTCAGTACAGCTCTCAGCTCTGAACCCCACAGCACCTCTCATTTCTGAACTGATCTCCTCTCCTTCAAATACACCCTGCGCTTCTTGAAGGCAGGGACTGTGCCCTCCGCTTCACCCATGGAACTCAGTGAACACCTTGGCTGCCTCAAGTCCATTTCCATCTTTTCTGAAGCCATTGACTGACCTATAGTCTTGCTCTTCTTTTTCTGTGTAACCTCTAGAACACCTGAACATCTGCCTCCTTTGAACCTCTATTCCTTTCAAACCATTTACTTTGAAGGCATTTAAGTCAGTCTGGGGTTCAAATTACGGCTCCATAATTTTCTAGCTAAAATATCTTCAGCAAGTCACATAAAGTGCCTGCACCTCAGTTCTCTCATCTGTAAAATAGAAAGATAGTGCCGATAACCATGCACTATGATGTAAAATGAATGATATATAAAACATTCAGCAACTGGCACATATTGGATATATAGGTCTTTAATCCCCCACTTTCCTTCTATTACATTTTCAAGCCTCACTGGAAATAATCTGGTTCTTCCTCATCTACTATAGCTACCTTTGTGTGTTTCTGTGTGTGGTTTTCTTCTCTTTTTTCTTTTTTGCATGTTTAAACCCAGCACCCTAGGAAGAGGGCTGGGCTGTATTTCTTAGGAAGGTTGTGACCCAAAGGCAAACAGCTTGCCGTGGAGCCTGCAGCAGCCCAGCGCCATCGGTGCGCAGCCCTGTGATTCCTGCGCACTCGGAAGCCTTATCAAGTTGCAGGGAATTTGGTAGCACTAATCAAACATTTGCTGTGCACCACCTGGAACTGGTGTGTACTTTAAGATAATGTCTGGCTTCAGATTGGATGCTGGTGATTAGAGCAGTAAATTAGCCCCACTTCGTGGTTGCAGGTTTTCCTGGCCCACTTAGCGCCTCTGAGCAGATTTCAGCATGCAGATGTTTTTCAGCTTCCCTTTTCATCTCCAAGGAGAACAATTACAATATCCTGATGTTCCCCTGCCGTCCAATTATTCCCATTTTGCTTCTGTGTTTTGCTCATCAATAACAAAAGGCAGGTGAACCTTGAAAGCCCCCTGGTCATCTTTGCTTGAAGGTGCCATCATGCTGGTACCAGCGTGTGGTTTTCAGCTGAGAGAGAACTCAGTTAAGGTCTCACTCGAGGGAGCTTTCATTTAATTGAGGATGACCAGCCATTTGGGTTTATACTCACATGCCCATATGCCCCCCAATACACACATGTACATATACCCTCTGGTTTCCTTGTGGTTTTCCACTTGAACATGAAATGCAAGACAGGGGCAGTGGCTGGGCAGCCCAGGGGGTGGGCAGAGCACATTATGGGGGCAGTTGGCAACATACCACCCAGCAGAGGGCAGCAATGCCTAACAGTCAATTCTAAATCCATCCCTTTATTCAGGCAGGTCAAGCAGGTTGGGGGTATCTTTGGGGCATCCTCTGCAGCTCCAAGAAAGTGGAGGATGTTCCCTTTATGAAGTAAGTCTGCAGGCTGATTTCCACTGAGGGACGTAGACAATCCTAGAACCACGAAGCCCTTTAGAGGGCAAAGGTCTGATCCATTCACTTTACGAGAGAATTTGCTCATGGACTCCCAGGCTGGTCTATGTTGCTCTCTACTTTGAAGGTGAAATCAGCTGCTGGGGCTGGAGCCAGCCAGTCACAGCCTGCCGAGAGGGTCCATGTGTCTCCCTCAAGCTCTAACTCCTCCTTTCAGTGTTGTGGGTTAGGTCCCAGTGGCTTTAAGGAAAAGTGCAAAGGCTTCTAGTGTCAGCTCTCTCATTTTCAAACAAATGTCATGTACGTTCAGCCTGTACTTCCCTCTGTAGCCTAGGCTAGCATGTCTCATGTTTAAGAGCAATGCTCTTCGCTCTACTCAACCCAGAGACACTCTTTGGCTACCTAAACTTTTGTTCATTTTCTGGGCATTTACCCTTGGTGTTGGTCCTTCTCCTCCAATCCATCCTGCAAATGATTCTCAAGTTAACCTCTCTGATCCTCCTCGCTTCACCTCACTCTCAGAGCTTGGGGGCTTTAGGAAGAAAAGGGGAGGGAAAGATAGATCCAGAGTGGAGAAAATAAAGAAGCCTGGGAAAGTAGTGATTAGGACAGCCACCGAAAGATATATTTCAGATTGCTCTTCAATATACCCAAGAAGGATTATATTTTGACATTTTAAATTATGGAATAACATGGAGAGAGATTAAGCCTGGGTTGAAGGTGCAATTCGATTGAAAGCAACAAAGGTTGGAATGTCAGGAGGCCCATGAAAGGAGACCCAGAAGGTCGGGGAGAGGAGGAGGCAAGGAAGGTGGAGTGTAACAAATATAAACCTTGTCCATATCAAATTTTGTTTGGGACCCTCAGAGTCCCAAGCTGTAAAAATGACTCTTGCACTGGCTGATTAGTTATCCTGGATGACCTCTAAGCCCATTTTAACTCTCAGCCTCTGGGATTTGATGAGCTGGGTGGAGTTTTGCAGTGGCTTGGCTGACGGAGCCTCCAGGTGGTCACTGCGTTTTCCACCTGGAGCTGAGCTGTCTTTGGTATGCAATGGGCCAGTGTCCTCTGTTTCCACAGACTGCGTAGAACTTCCCAGCTGCTTCTGGGAGCTTCATGGGATTATGGGAAAAGCAATATACATGGAGTCAGGACACCTGGGCCTAGCTCCTACTTGCAATAGTACCCTATATATTCAGGTAACATGAAATCCCACTGCCCTTGATACACATTATACTAATCAATACATTATGCCATTTACTCTCTTTCCTGAAAAAGTGAAAGCTCTTTGGAAGTAGAACTTGCGTTTAACTCTTTTCTATATCACCAGCATCTAATACAAGTATTACTCCCAAGTATTACTCGAATTGAGTTGAAATCACAATTTTGTCTCCAGCTAGTCTGTCCCTTAGGCTTTTGTAGTCCATATTATTCGATCCTTAAAAACTATACCTAAGACACACTGAAGAAGACAAAAACATAAAATATTGACTATAGTGTTGAAATCCTCAACTGGCTCAGGTCAGGATCCAAAAGCAAAAGGAATATATCACATCCAGTCTTGTGGCTTGTGCAGTTTGGGATGGCTGTGGTCAAGAGACCACAGAAAACTAAACTCAGGAGGTCCTTCTTTTTCTGATCCTTAATTTTCTCAACTATAAAATAAGAGGTTGGTCAAAAATATGTCTAGTGTCTTCCAAAGCTAATATCCAATGGTGTTTCAATTTGAAGAGTACAGTTATTTTTTAACCAAATGTGTGCCAAGCATTGCTATCTAATTGTTTTACAAGGGAAGATGGATTCAGGCCTGCTAGGTTCTACTCTACCAGAAAGCTCAGACGCAGCTGAGGGGAGGGAATAATTAGGTGTCTAACAAGTACATAAAACTGGTTGGCTTTGACTGTGGAGAGAGGTTTATCAGAAGAGTTCAAGAGCAGCTTCCTCGGAGGACTCAAGCGATGACGCTATAGGTAAGATTTTTCTTCTGAGGGACGATGACCTGACGGGACCCAGGAAAACTCAGCATTGACAGGTCATGGATCCTGGAGGCCAGAGCTGAGCGAGGCAACTTCATATTTGTCAAACAACCACAGAGTTGATGAAACATTTTTACTTTTGATCTCTGAGTTGTTCTTTCTATTTTCTAGATGAGGTAACTGAGATTCAAGGAGGTTAACAATAGTTAAATTAATTTTGAGGAAGGACAAAGAGCAGCCCCTGACCCCTGAGAGCTGGCCTAGTGCTCACAGCGAGGTCATGTTATTCTCATGCTGCACATAAAAAAATAGTAACCTCAGACAAGGTTACTCCGAGACAGGATAAAGCAAGACCAAGCAAGGCTACGTCATAATTTCATCTAAACATAGGCACAAACCAGGCTTTCATGCCACCCACAAATACTGAATAATCCCCACCCTTGGGTAAAATCAGTGACTTCTTTTTCAGTTACAGATTTATTCTCATTCTTTCTAACACCCTATTACTGAGATGACCTGCTGTTCCCCATGGTGCGCATTCTCCCTTATTGCAAAGAGTGATAAACCCAACATGTTCAACTGTAGATGTGTTCCTGGTGGTCTTTGGCTGGAGGATGTTGACAATATCTATAAGGTTAAGTGGGTTGTCATGGCTGCAGAGTTAGTAAGGGCTGGTCTTGTAGAATCTAGCCTCTTTTTCTTTCCAGAGCAATAGACTACTGAACAAAGCTAACCCCACTACCACTAGAGACGAGAGGCCCAGAGAGTGTAGTGGCAGCCACCAGGAGACAGTTGCAAGGCCCTGGGGTTTAAGGAGAATGAATCATCTGAACAATTTCTATTTGAGTCCCTATTTCTTGTTTGAGCCTTATATTACTCTAGCGAGGAAGGTAGGATAGGCATTACTGTGCCATTTGGCAGGTGGGATGGTAAGTGGTTTATATGTGGTCCCCAGATTGTGGAGGGGACCCTTCTTATCCACCATTTGCTCCTACAAATCCATGCATAAAATGCAGTAAATGCATAATATTCTTTTTGGCCATGGTGAAGTTTTGTGATAATTGCAAAATTTAGAAGATGGGAAACTTGGTGGAGAGAAATTTACATAAAATGAACATAAGTTAATGCTTAGTGTGAGCAAATGATGAAGCTTAGAAAAAAATTGGTATGCTCTTAGGCCTCAGGAAGAGGCTTGGATTGTAGAAGGTAATAGTTCAGATAGAGCAGGTCTGGGAATCACATTTGAGAGGTTCAGTGGGTGCTTGTAACACATTCAGAAGAGGGTAATGATTATGAAGAGAGGCTTGGAGACCAGGGCATAGGAAGACGGGTCTAGGGAATGCAGGCAGGGGCAGTGAGTCTGGAGAATAGTTCGCACGGTGGAGATGTGATAACTGTCATCAAACATAGAAAAGACCATCACGTAGAAGATAAATTAGACTTTCACTACGTTAGTTTGGAGGCAGAATTATGACCAGTGGGTGGAATTTATAAGAAGCCAACTTTTGGCTCAATATAGAAATTGTCTTTTTAACATGGAGAACTGTCCCACAATGTGGATGTCAGCGAGTTTGCTATTCCTGAGGAAATTTAAATAGAGCCTGGAGGACACCCTGTCAAAGACACTTGAGAGTAAATCCTGTACCAGGTAGAAGTTTATTTTCCATGACACCTCTGGTTGTTCCATCTCTGATGTGGCCATCTGGGTTGCTCCAGACACTGTGCTGGATTTTAGGTGGGGGTGAGGGTAGGGAGGGAAATTCAAGGATTAATAAGAGGCAGTCACCTTTCTATCTTGTGTTTTTTTATTTGATCATTTACTACCTTAGATTTTAATTTAATTAGCTGTTTGGCCAGCTATCATATCCTCATTAGATTCATTCAATAAAAATCTATTGTACACTTATGTTTTCCAGCTTCTGTGGATACCTTGGTAAATAAAACAAACATGGACCCTCTTCTTATAGAAGAGTTCCATTGAGATCTTAAACTTTAGAATAGGAACTGTATCATAATCTAATTTTTTACCTTTCAAAGAGCATCAGTAAAATGTTGGCCCATAAGTGTGTTTGCATGTGCAGGGATAAATTTATCCGAAATACTTTCTGCTAAATCACCTGCCTCTATCAGGTTATCTCAGAGTTTTAAAGGAAAAACTACATTGTGATGTCTTTGAAATCAGTTCTCACTAGAGATAGGGGACAGCTGTCCAAGTTCAATTCTAAATGTTAACTGTACTATAGCTCACAGATTTGTCTCAAGAAGTAGTTCTCCAAATATTTTACTCCAGAGATAAAGAATAAAGGAGCCATCTTCAGACCTCTTTACCAATAATTCAATTCCATTCAGTTCCATTCAATTCAATTCATTTTTTAAATGGGGGCCTTTAAGGCACTGTGCTAAATACTCCAGAGACTTCAAAAAACAAGTAAGGCCCTAGCTGGTGTGGCTCAGTGGATTGAGTGCTGACCTGTGAACCAAAGGTTTGTGGCTTTGATTCCCCAACAGAGTACATGCCTGGGTTGTGGGCATGGCCTCCAGTAGTGGGCATGTGAAAAGCAGCCACACATTGATGTTTCTCTCCTTCTCTTTCTCTTTCCTTTCTCCTCTCTCTAAAAATAAATAAGTAAAATATAAAAAAAAAAAGACAAAACCCAGCCTCTAGCCTTAGGAACACTTTGTCTAGTTTGGAGCCCATAGGTAAATAATTGTGAAGTATTCAAGTGCCTAGAGGAGAAATAAAGAGGTAGAGATCACAGTAATCTCTGGGTTCAAGGAGAAAATGGCAATTTCACAGGAATTTTGAAGGATATGCAATGTTTTATGGTAATTGTGGGGGGTAGGATCTTCCAGGAAGACAGATGAGCTTGAGAGAGCCACAGAGATTGGAACTGATGGGTTGCTTTTGGAAAACAGTCAAGACCCTTGTAACTGGGAGGTTGAGTAGGTTGTGGTAGGAGGCAAAGCTGGAAGATGGGGCCATAGCAGACAGAGGCTAGGATGCCCAGACTGAGGGTTTATTCTAAATTCATATCACTAGAACCATATAGCACAGAGTAGGTGCACAGAATAGGCAGTTTTACACGGATTGGAAGTGAGAGTGATAGGGTAGGTATCTAAGAGGTAGAGAGTATCTGAACAAATGAGTGGGCATGTGAAATGGAAAGAAGAGGATGAATCAGAGGTGGCAAGGAGACAGCTATAGTAAAGCGTAAGGTTTGAAACAAATGTGGTTGGGAAGAAGGGAGGGGAGGGGAGGGAGGAACAGAGGTGGGACAAAGAGCTAGGTTAAGAGCCAATATGAAAGGCAGGGTTTTAGACACTGGTTTTGGGATATTGCTAGGATTCTAAGCTGAAAGTTTAGTTGGCAGTTGGAAGCCAGTATTCAAAGGCTGGGATAGGGGTTAGGGGTAGTATCAGGAATTTACAAGCCATCTGGGTAGAAGCCAATGTTATCAAAAGATGTAACCATCAAGGGAGGGATGGTAGGGATTCACAGTGGTTTTGGGGGAATACCTGTGTTTAGGGAAGAAGAAAGGCAGTGAAAAAAAAAGACAGACTGTGAAGTCACTGTTGAGTGGACCACAGAAACCAGAGGAGACATTTCCAGAGAGGTAGACTGGTGGTCAATAGATCAAATGGTGCCAGAGGTCAAGGAGGACCAGAAATAAGAAATAGCTCTGGGGTTTGGCAATTACAGATGTTTTGGAGGCCTTTGAAAATGGCGTCAGCACATGATGGAAACAGCAGCCAGATTGCATGGGGCTTTTCAAGTAGCAAAAGTAGTGATATAAGCCACTTTTAAAGGAGTTAGGAGGTGAACAAACATTTTAAGAGGATATCATGGGTGACAAAATATTTTATTAAGATAGGAATACAAGAACTTATTGTTAAGAAGTGGGTATAAAGTGAGAGACTAAAGCAAGAACAAGTGAAAAGAATAAAAATCTACTTGAAAATGTCTCTTACTGAATCGATGGTCAGAAATCAGGGTCCATAGCTCCTGAGGTTGCCATTTCCCTTCTGCAGATAAGTGGCTTAAATGCTGTGCCCCAAAGTCATGCCAAGGCTCATGTAGTCATCTCCCCTTGAAATGCGCCCGCCATGTGCCCATTTACCCACCAATCACCATGCTGTCGAGAATGACTTAAATGTTTCACCTGGCAGTGATGTGTCTTTTCTCTGAATCTCTACGCATAACCTGAACTGATTTCCTTTATTGAATGTTTATCTTTCCAACTAGACTCACGGGGGCCACGAGGAGGTTTCATACTTCCCTTGATTCTCAGTAACCCTTACGGATTTGAGCACACAGCAGGTGCTCGATAACATCTTAGAGTCATAGAATTAAGTCGAGAAAGTCCAAGTGCCTCATTTTCCTGATGCGGAAATTGAAGTCTGGAGAGGTTTTTATGACTTAATTTACTCATCTGTCATTTGTCAAGCACTTGCTGAGCGTTTATTAGCAGCAGACATTGTGCAAGGTGCTCAGGACTTCAGGAGACAAAGAGATTCACAATCCAGCCCAGAACAGAGACATGTGAACAGCTCAACAAAATATGAATTGTACAAAGTAAAGTGGTGCTTTGTACAAGCTGGAGCAGGAGGAGGAGCTGTGAATTAAGTCTAAGAAGTGATGTAAAGTCCAGAGAAAGGATCAGAGAGGAGGAATCATTTGCCCTGTGCCTTAAAGAAAGTCTAAGAACTGATGGCTTGTTAGTGTTCATGCCAGGATGTAGCCTAAACCTCCCAAACCCACACTGTTACTCTTCCAACTTGGGAATTGGTTAATTGCCTGACTGAGTAACTTATTGCTCTGTCCCCAGTCACAGTTTTGACCCTTGTTTGGCCAGCAGGTACGTGGACATGCACTGCTGCTTGTTAGATATTTGGGTAACAGAAGGAGCCACTGTTGCCTCTAGGGAAGGGGAAGAGCATGACAAAAATGGTGGGGCTGCCTGAGATTGGCTGCAGAGCATGGGATAAAAGGAAGGGGTGAAGGAATTGTGGTCAGGAGTTACTCACAGGGCCTGTCCAGCACTCTCCCAGTGGGGCTGGTGGTAGTTCAGTAGTATTACTGATGTAAATCTGAGGGTTTATTTATTTCAGTGTGTGTGTTCAAGAGCTTCTCTACTTCAAGAGCAAAGGGGCTCAGCCCAATCCAGAAGATGCATCTTTTGGTTAATGCCAATGGCCTCCTCGTTTGGGACCAGACACTTTTGTCTGAGTCCCCTAACTATCTGTCCTGCAGTTCTAGGAGCTGTTTCTTTAGGTTAGAAGCCCAGATCTGCAAGAGGAGTTTAATCAAGAGAGAGGGAAGGTAGGTGATGGAGAGCTAGAGACAATTCTACACGGAAGTCTGCATTTTATAGTGACAAATTCCACTCAGCAGGAGAGGCATGTGTTGGCCTATTAGAAAATGCTGAGGCTGGGAGATTGCCACTGGCTTGTGACTTTAGTTCAGAAACTAACAGCATAGAAACCCAGGGAGTCTCCATGCCTCTCTGGACTTGACTCCTCATCCTTAATGTGAGAGGTGGGTGGGGGTAGGGACTAAACAGCCTCGGAGATCCCTTCCAACTGCGGTGGTCTCCAGATTTCTAATTGGAACCCTAAGAAGACAGCAGCTTGTCAATCTCTCTTCTCACCTCCACAGGAGTCAGAAAATATTTGGCTCTGGCTCTTTAGCATGGGAAGTGGTGGCCCACAGACATCACACTCGAGATATTAATAGATTATTCCAAATGTTATATTTGCATAGATGCTCCACTCATTATGCAGATTGCCAATTATGAACTATTTGTTCTTTCTTCCAAGGGGAGAAGTTGTTTATTTGCAAACTGCATGAGGATGACTTTGGGCAGCATGGGACAAGGCCCTCCCTCAGCAGTTTCTCTGAGAGGACTAGCAATTTACAAGGTTCTTAAAGTGCCAGGTGAAGGTCACCAGCGAGTGCTTGGGAGTGAGACAATGAGGAGACCAGCAACACGATTTTAAGAGAAGGACTGAAATTAGAAGGTCTTGAGATGAAAGTGATCACATGTCTAATGTGAGAGAAAAACAGTTTTTCTGTAAGTTAGGCACAACCCCAAATGCGCTCTGTCCTTTTCAGCCCACAGCATTGCTTCTGGCCATGTCATGCAATGAAGATCGGGTCCCTTCCTAGCAATTAAAACCCCCCCATCAACTTTAATAGTCACTTGCCACTTAGTGAGCACTATCATGTAGGGGCACGGTCTTAAGTCCTTTACTTCAGTTATCTCATTTAACCTCATGGCTACTAGGACACAGTGAAGTTTAGAGACTTCCCATACGCTTCCTTGCTACATGGGTATTTGATCACGGGCTGTCTGATCCCAGAGCCTGTGCACTTAACCTTGCACTCTGCTCTTCCTCCAGCACTTAGTACTTTAACCACAGGCCATTTTTCTCAGGGCTGTATATAAACACAAGACTGGATTCTGAGGGCTTGTAGAAAAACAGGAGCATCTGATATAGTGCCCCCAATTGTCCTCTATTAGACTCCAATGTTCCACTTAAGCCTCTAAATCTGAGAATTGCCTGAAGTTGGCTCCAGAGGGAGCATGAAGGTGATTAATGAGTTTTTAAGAGGGGAAATGAGGGAGGGATATAAAAACTGTTTGTGAAGAAGAAAAAGAGGAGGCTGAGAGGGTATGTGGGACAATGACTGCAGCTCGTGTTGGAAAGGATAAAATCGTAGACACTTGTAAGAAGAAAGAAGCTTGGAAGTCACCTCATTTAATGTCATAGCCAATTCAGGAACTAGAAAGCCTCGAGGTGAATAATTTGAATATGCGAAGGTGGTGGGAAAGGCTGTTTTCTCTCCTTAACAGGTCAGAGCAAGAAGAAATCAATTAATAAGTCATCGTGGACTGTATGTGTGTATGTGTACACCTGGGCAGGATATCATAGGGACCTACAGCAGAACAGAGCCCTGTTCTGAGGGAGGGGCTGGTCTAGTTGGGTTTCAAGGCTACAGAATGAGATAGACCCCACAAGACATCCACAAGAGCCAGCAGTTTGGGCCGAGCTGTTCTGTCCAGTTCCTTAGCCACTGGCCGTGTGGGACTATAGAACCTTTGACATGTGTTCAGTCTAAGCTGTGCTGTCAGCGTAAACAACATACTGAATTTCAAAGACTTAGTATGAAAAAAAGGGTGTTAAATGTGGGGTGGGGCAAATGTAGGCATATAATTATGAGTATGCAAAACAAAGTTTATTGTGATATTATTTATTAATTATTGCATTATTTTCCATATGAACAACTATGAACCTACTTTTGTCCTACCTTGTATCCAATTATATTTTGAAGTAATAATTCTACATACATACAAGATTCAATAAATGATAATATTAAAATGAATAATTTGATCTTTTTGTGAGTTTTAAAAGGCAAGTACCAGAAAATCTGAAATGATTGGTGGCTCCCATTATATTTCTGTTGGTTAGTGCTGGGCAGATTAGACCCTGGCTACCTAAGATGCAGACCATGGACCATTGGCAAGGGCATCACCTGGGAGCTTGTTAGCAATGGAGGCTCCCCTGTGGGGCTGCTGAATCAGAATTTGCATGTTACTATGACCCCAGGTCAATTTGTATGCAGACTAAAGTTGGAGAAGCACTGGGTTAGCTGTGTTCCATGTCCCCTTTATGGGCCAGTCTTTTCTAGTCTTCACACTTGATGCCAGCTGACCAGGAACAAAGTCCGTCCTCAGTCTACATCATAGATTTCCATCTGTAACAAAAAGGAGCTATGCTAGATGCTCTCAGAGTCATCTCCAGCCTTATCTAATAGGCTATGACCCTATAATTATAATGTAGAAATTCTGTTATCTAGTAGAAAAAGTAATCATCATAACATTAACTTCACTATCACATCATTTAACCATTATAACATTTAATTTTAGAACCTCTAGTTCCCAATCCAGGTCTTATCTAAGAAGGTAATACCTTTCCAATTCTTTTCAAGAGCATATGCTAATTCTGTATCAGATAACCCTGTCCCATGTTCTTTTGAGAACTTCATTCCAGTGTTTATACTCATCAGTGAATTTACGTGTGGGCAAGCAGTGGAGAGTTTAGTATCTGGAAAATAGGCATCGAATAAAGGAAAGGGTCAGACGCGAAGGCATCAATCATTTACTGAAAGCTTTTTGAACATCTCTGGGCTGGATCTGCAAAACGGGCATTCATCGATTCTTCCTCAGTAGGTAGACAATAAGCAAATGTGAAGGGAGCAGGCAAGAAGAGCATTCAAGTCACAAGCGCTGAGGTTTGTATCCAGGTGCCACAATTCGTGCAATTACAGGTCAGTAAATTTACCCAGCTACCCTTCAGTTTATTTCTCTGCTTACTGACTCAATAGATGGCATAAGGATTAAATTAGTGTAGGGTGGTGGTAGGGTGCAATAAATATAAGCTATTATTTTTATTATAAATGTTATCATTTGAGACTAATATAGTTTGGGAGTAGGTACTATGAAGATGACAAGAGTCATATAACAAAATCTACTAATTGTAGCTAAGTACCACATGAAGGATGGCTTTTGAAGTAATAATAAGGCTTGATAAGAGGTGGATGAATCCCAGGTAGAAGAAACACCTGACCTAAGGAGTGTGAAAGACCCAGGCACATTTGGAGAATGGCAGATAGTCCAGGTTGGTGAACAGAAAGGCACAGTGGGAATGATGGTTGAAAAGGCAGTTTCCTTGGCTGTGGAAACTGAGGCAGAAGAGATATTTCAGGACTATAGAATTAAACATTTTTGATTAACATGGAGAAAATGGGTGTCTGCACTGTCAAACCAGGGTGAAGAGTCCCTTTACCTTTGGGGTTGTTCTTTTGCTTTGAGGACAAGAGATTATTGCATCAGCCCCACCCCATTCCTCTGGCCTTTCTTTCCCCAACCAAGCCACTGGCCATCAGATCTTGCTCCCACACTGACACTTCCCTGGGACTCATTTCATGCTATTTCTTCATGGGGATATTTGGGCTGACAATGTAGAGACTTTTCTCACCTAACTGAAAGGAATTTCTTATTATGCTCAGGGATGTCAGCCATGATGAGGTCTTGGACTGTTTCCAATTCTAGTCGCTTCTGATGACTGAGTTCCAGTCTCCCTCTTCCCTCTTCCTGGCATTCTCCCTGTGAACTTTCTGCTCCCTTCTGGGAGTGATTTCTCAAGATAACATGCTGTTTCCAAGCTTCCCTTTCTCTAGCCAGACTGATGGGTCCCACATGAAGCACAATCTTTTGGAGGCCCTGCTCCTGAGTGCTGCTATTGCCCAGACCTGCATGAATTTCTTCGGTGGTTACCCTGTCATTTCCATATCTGGAACCCTGTGCCTAACAGGAAAAGGTTGAGTGAACACACATATATTTTGGGTCTTTCTTTAGAGAAGTTCTTTTGAATATGCAGAACAAAGTGAGGGCTGCATTTATCTCTGACCTTTTCTGGCTCTTTTCTTGCATCTGTTAAGGGGAAAACAGGCCTCTGAGATCACCAGCCTCCTCTCCCACGGAGCACATGATAGAGTTGCCTGGATTCACTTCCCTGCCAGCACTGAGTCCTCCAGCCTGCCTGAATCTTTCCCTGTGGCTGATTCTACTTGATGTTTCTAGGGGATTCCAGGAAAAACAAAACAGAGTCTTTGGGGGATGGTTGAGGTAGGGATTGAGAATTCAGGACCTCGGGCTCTTCCCATGTGTTCAGCTTTTAAATCTCTTTTTCATGAAGCAGTTCACCCCATTGCTATCTCCTATGTGTTTCCTACCAGAGTCCCCTCTGATATGGGGGAAAGATTGGATACCAGGAATTAGGAAGGAAAAGATGGGGAAAGCAGCAGTTCACTCCCTCAGGGATGATCAGAGAAGATGGCTTTGCCTAGGGCCTCAACAGTTCTCAGCCCATAGCATTTCATTGAGGACCTGGTGTGGTCCTGAGGTGTCTCCCAGGAGGAAATCTACCAATACAAGTGTTTGCCATTTTTTACAACTTTCCTGGGGAACAGCTATAACATAGAAAGAATTCTGGATTTGTTATCAGGAGTCTTGGATTTGATAAGGGCTAGTTAGGCCTTTAGAGGGTTTATGTACTAACTTTGCTTTTATTGTTAAAAGAGATTAAATGAAAGCACTATGAACAATGCACTGGAACAATGCTCCTATCAAAAAACATTTATATATGTTTCATATGTATATATAAAATTCTAGCTTACCCTCCACTGGAAGACTTAGCCCACCCATCCATGTATAAAATACCCATCTTTGATCCTTGAGACTTCACTATGAAATGTATGATATTTCTTTGGATTAAGCCTTATATTTTCCCAATGACATCCTTTAAAATGCAAATGCACCTGGGTTGAATATCCCTTTAAACTGTATATGGGAATTAGCTTGAGAAATGACTTCCTAAGTTAGAAGAGACCAAGTACCTTACTGTTTAGCACCAGAGAGGAGCGGGTAGGTAGAAGAACACTGGAAGAGAAAGCTGGAACTAAGTCTTTTGATCAAAGATTGAACTGTCCATCTTTCTGCTGTAAGCAACCAGGCTTGATTCCTTGTTATCCAGTGGGGAAGAAGGGGAAAGGATGCAGAGAGGGAAAAATGAGCAGTGTTAGTATTTATTTGTTCTTTTCATGTTCACTGAGACCCATGTAGGAGAACTACTTTCACCTAACAGAGAATCTTAGCCTCCCTCCAGGTAGACTGGTTGCAGTCACTCACTCAATTCAGGAACCCACATTACAATATCCTAACAACCCAACTTGTTGCTCAGCTTTTTCTTGGCTGCAGATGGTGGGAATTCACCATTCCTAAGGCCTGGCATTCTACTGTTAAATGCCCAAACAGTTTAAAAAAGATTTACTATAGTTGGATGATTAATGTCTTTGGTATTTGTTGGCCACTAACATTATTTAGAACCTATTGATGTCCAATAGGACTAATTTCTTATTGGTGTGAGAGGAGCAAGGATTTGATCCAAATCAAAACAAAATTATAAGGAAGCTGAGGTTTGTCTTAAGCCCTTTCTATTTACTCTTTGTATCTCTCCCTTGTTCACATGGCCTTTCCTCTCTGACCTCAGCACTGGAGGCCCCAAACCTTCCTGGGTTTGATATTTGCACAGTTTCATGGATTGTTAAATGGAGATCATAAACCTGATTTTCCAAATGCTTAACAAGGGAAATGACATTATAAAGTCATATGCTTTATGTGATGGGAAATATTCTATGCATACTTCCTTAAATTTTGCCATAAAAGCAATAACCAACATCTCACTCACATCGTAGTCTCTAATTCCTCGTGGCTTGCACTCATGGAAAAGCTAACAATGAGTGTAAGAAACCAAAGTTTCTTAGCTCTTGGTATGCAAAGATATGGTGGTTATTTTAAGTCTTCTCTTTTCCCTCCCACACTCCCACCTTCGACTCATGCTTCTATATATTCTAATATCATGATTCAACAGAAATAACCAAAGTATACATTCAGAGGAAGTGAATAACTACATGCATGGGGATATCATTTATTTGCTCATTAGCACTGCTCATAAAACCTGTAAAAAGTCTTCAGTGTCCTTTATTCAGGTAAAGGGATAGCATCGGAGGGTGTCTCTCCATCCCTCTCAAGTTAAATCTGCTGGAAGGATGTAACTCTTGTCCTTGACTTCCTGTGTCCCAAGAATAGGCATGAGGAACAATTGTGCACAGAGCACCAAGGGAACATGAAGGATCACAACCACCAAGATGTTTCCAATCCAAGGTGTCAACCAGTGAGCTCAAAAAGGGAATTAGGCCTTCAGTGTTTCTTTCTCTAGATAAAGAGCTGCTGCTCTGATAACAGTTCCTCAGTTCGGGAGCCAGAAGTGAGTTGAGCCCAGATAGCCCCTGACAGTGGAGTAAGGGGAAGAGACAGAGCCGGTGAACCAGCTCAACAACGATGCAAAGCTCTGGCTTGTGGCGCTTGCTGATTTTCTTAGTATAAACACTTCCATCATAGCCAGTTTCAAGCTACCAATGCGAAGTTACTGAAACTGAATTGGGGGAAAATGTGCACAATTGGCTTGTTGTGTGCCAGCTCCAGCACATTACTGAGAGAGTGACCTTTGCATGGTCACATGTCACTAAAAGATCAAACCACAGGCAGACGTGATGATTCAGCCTGCTTGCTCACTGATTAGTTGATTTGTTATTTAAAATAGGAAGATGGAATTTTTTTTCTTTTTTAATTAAAAATATTTATTTTTATTAATTTTTTTTAAAGACAGGCAGACTGCCACAATGAATGCCTGGTTTGGATGTGTCTGAAGTCTTAGAAGCTTGACCTATGTTTTCCTACAAATGGACCTTGAGAGCTTGGAGGTTCTAGTAGGGGAGCTGGCTACTCATATACCCTTGGCAGAAGGACAATCACCCTCTCTTAGGGAAGGTCGTCCCCTTTGACCAGGCTCACATCTTTGGGAGGGAGGCACATGGAACAGTGAGGAAGGAAAGGGACACTCACTTAGCCAACCAGATCAGCCAAATCAACCCTGGAGATCAGTAGGGTGACAGAGGTTGCAGCCAGATCGCCCTCACATCTAATGATGGTAATTCCTTACATGCAGATTTTATTTGTTCTTGGGCATACCAGTTTTGGCTGGTGTATTAGAATCCCAAAATTGAAGAGAGAACTCCATTATGGCAAGGGACCTCATTCTTCCCACAATAGATAGAAAACCTTTGTGAAGTCTTGGTAATTTTTCCCAAACACATAGGCTACCACCTCCTTGTGGAGACTTGGTCAAGTCATTTTCTCTTCCTGGGTGTTTTTTTTTTGCATCTGTTAAATGAGGAGGGTAGATGCTAATATCTCCCTTGTCCTTCAAAATTGTTACATTTCTCTCATTTCAAACTAGAAGCCCAAAAGCTACAAATCCAAAATATATATGTATATATAAAAAACCCAAGTGAAAATATCCAGTGGAGAAAATACCTTTCTTGTTGACATGCTGTTGGGTAACTGGTCCCTGCCCCTCAGCCAAATGGCACTGCGATTCTGACAATTTTACTCCACTCCTCATGCAGGGCCTCAGCATGCTGTGATTTGAAAGGATACTGGCAAATCCCAGTCTTTGTCCTTAAACTGCTCTCCCACTGGCCAAGTACTTGGCCTGCCATTCTACCTTTACACATAAACTCTGTTCCATGCTGAAGTGCACAGACCACTCAGACAAAGCAGATGGAATCTATCAGTAGCCACAAATGCTTTTGTATCAATAAATACTCCAGCAGATACCAGCTGAGTCCTCTCTCTCAACAACAACAGACACACACCAGGTACATGTGGAGGTGGGGAAGTAGAGACAGAGATTCAGTCTTAGGTCTTGGCGGGTGGAGGTGTGAAGCCTGGGCAGCAGGCTTCAGCTAGTTACCTCAGGCAGCCAGAGGACAGTTAGTGGTTCTTTCTGGGTGCTAGGAGACAGGAAGGCACTAAAGAAATAAGGAGGGTCCAGGAGAGGAAGGTAGAAAATGATAGACCACTCTCTAGCTCACAGTTCACTGCAATCCACTTTGCATATTTCTGACTGTCTTTGCCGTAGATGGGAGTGGTGACAGAGTTCTCAACATGAGCCACATTAGTCCCGTTGTCTTTATGATTATCGTAAGTGGCTCCTCCACCTGCTAGCACCTGGCTGGACAGAATTCAGTCTGGCCTCCCCACAAACCTTTTCTGTGGCTGATTCAGCCAGCGCATGCTGGGAAGGAGATGGGAAACCACAGTGTGGAGGAGGCTGGAAGGAGGCCCTTGGGGGAAGCAGAGGACAAAGCCCAGAGAGGATGGTGTGAAAGTGGTGACCACTGTGGCTAGTGAGTGCAGGGAGCTCGAGACGCTTCGCAGAGGAAGCCGAGGGGCTGGGTTCAGACTCCTGACGGGGCAGGTAGCTGTGGTCTGTTGTCTCATCCAGGGCGCACTCTGCTTCATGGTAAGTCCTTTGGAAAGAAAACACTAAAACCTATAGTTATGCTCACTCTACTCCTGCTCGTGGGATTTTCTGATTATAAAACCAAATTTTTGTTGGTTTACTTATTTTGATAAGTAGCCATAAGGAAGTGTCTTTAAACACAGTGCAGTGAAATTTTGAGTTATTTTAAGAGTTGGGAGACCTGAATTCTAGGCTCAGCTTGGGTTAGCCATGTGTCGCGTCAAACAATGTTTATTGAAGTAGGATTTTTTTCTTTTTGCTTTGCTTGGGTGTATGCATTTTGTCTGCTTATGGCAGTTCAACCTTTTCTATCTTACATCACACATAAACTAATTACTAAAATTCCATGGCACACCAAAAAATATATTTTTTGATGAACTAACAAAAAATAGGTATAATTTTGATTCATTCACACTGGATGGCTATTGTGCTGGCTGTTGTCATTTTTTTTTTTTTTTAAATTTGACAATCTAAGGGAAAGGAGGTCAGTGACCCTGACTAAACAGTCAGGTACTACAGGTTTTGAAAACCTTTGTGTCACACAGGTTGAAAATCACTGGCTGATGGGATAATCTTGCCCCAGTTATAACCCTAATTGGACAATTTATGTGTGCTGAGTGTACAAGAGGGAGCCGATTCACAGTCCTGGAAAAACAATCAAAAGTAACACCAGTAGGAAAGATAACAATAATAGATTATACACATAGTGCTTATTATAAGCCAAGTGGTGGAGCTGTGACTTGAGCCTGTCCTCTGGCCCTAGAGTCTATGATCATAACCACCAACAGACAAATGCTCCTCTTCACCAAGAGTGTCACCCAAATGAGACAGGAGGACAATGCTGAGGTAAGAGCTGTAGGTGAGCTGAAACCTTTGTGACCCTGGGCACAAGACTAAATGTCTCTAATCCTTTGTTTCTTCTCTAAGTAATAAGAGTAGCAAAGGAAGACTACCAAGATCAAGAAGGTGTATTGTTATGTAAGTGCTTTGTGTTTGGGGTTCTTCAAGCTCCATTAGAGCAGGGATGCACACTGTTTTGTATGTACAGTAAGAAGGACCATTTCCAAGGCAGGATTACTAAGGTGACTCTAGAGGAATGATCTCACAAGGCCACACAGCTAGGAAGAGGCAGAACTGGGACCCGCACCATGAATTTCTAGCTCTGACTCTGTAAAGCTGGGCTATCGGAGGAAAGCATAGTATTCCTCTGATCTAGGGGCTCAGGAGCTCCATGAGCCCCACTGAGGCTGCAGTTTTGTTGGGTGGGGAGGTGAGAGAGAGGAGGAAGGAGAGGGGACCTCTGCCCTACTCATTTAATCAGAAAGGATCCCCTTGACTTATTTACCTGCCTGTGATTTCATTTGAAGAGGATTGTATGGCCTGAAAATAGCGCATGTTTCACTCTGTTCCAGGTCTTCCACTCTTCCTGTGTGGGGCTACCACTGGGCTTCAGATCACTCTCACCAAGAGCAAAGATGTGACTGGAGAATGTGTTTCAGTTCTTTCCTGTAAGAGCTCACTAGCGAGCCCCGTGAGTGAATTCCTATTCATAAGACACAACCCATTTTCGCTCCTGAAAGAAAGACTTGAGACAACAATGATAATAAAAATGGACAAAACATCTCATGCTTGCTAGATGCCAAGTGCTATTTTAAAACTGTGCGTTGGCCAATCCATGCTGCTTCAAGGAACCTTTTTCTTCACAATGAGAGACCATTGACTTCTTTTCAGAAGAAAACTGTCTTCTTTCACTGCAGTTGCTCTTGTATAAACACACACACTCCCATTCCATATATGTATGGGTATACATGCCTTTGTATGCACACACCATATATAACATAGGTATGCATACATGTATGTGTATGTTCATGTGAAAATTAATTCTCGTTATAATCTGTCCACCTTCAATATACCACTACGGCAGAAGAGCAACTCTCCTGTTCTTACAATTTTACCCTCACAATGTTCAGAGTCAAGTAAACTGACCGGCCACGTGGAGGAGCCTTTTTTTTTTTTTTTAAT
>VMDR010013534.1:0-24859 GCA_007922815.1 Macrotus californicus | reverse complement strand
ACATTTCATTTTAACATGTTAACTATGAGTTAATGTAACTATAGATAGTTGGATTTTTGTTTGCTGTCTTTATTCAACAGTGTTTTCAAGACTTAGTCATGATATAGAAGTAATTCTTTTTTTAATTTCAAAAGCTAGGTAATGAATACACCCTAATCTACTTACTCTGTGGTTGGAGGATATTTATGTTGTTTCCAGGTTTTCTCCACTGTAACAATGTGCATCCAGGGCTGCTGGCAGGTCACTCGAGCACCCTCACAGAGGTGGAAGTGCTGGGCCAAACAGGATGCACGTCCTCAAATTTAAATGTTTTTATTGAGGTGTAGTTGGTATATAATTACATTAGTTTTAGGTGTACAACATAATGATTCAGTATTTTTATATATTGCAAAACAATCACCACACTAAGTCTAGTTAACATCTGTCACTATACATAGTTAGACAATTTTTTTCTTGTGATAAGAACTTTTATGATGTATTATTCTCTTAGCAACTTTCAAATATGCAGTACAATGTTAACTACAGTCACCATGCTATGCATTACATTGCCATGACTTATTTTATGAATTAGTTATGTATTTCTGTGGAACAAACCACCTTAAAATTAAGTAGCTTAAAACAGCATTTATTAAACTCAGGTTCAGTGGGTCAGCAATTTAGGGTGAACTTCAGTAGCTCCATTGGACCCCTTCATGCGTTCACAGGGTGACTCTTCCCTGGGGGCTTGTCTGGCTGTCAGCCATGGTAACAGACAGGCAGTGGGGCCGTGTGTTCTTGAGCAGGTTTGGGCTCATGGCGGTGGGGCAGGGCTCAAAAGGAAGGAACATCTAGAGGGTGGAACAAGGTTCATGATGAACAGTTTGTTGAGAAGCTACTTGTAGGGATCAGTACTGCACCTAAATCAAGGAATCTTTCCTGCCTCTGAGTAGAGGGACACAGGAACATTTGCTTGGCTGGATTTCATAGTTTCTACAGACCATGACTGTTACCTGCCTCAGAGCCTTCTCTTTTTTGAATGGGGGTGTCTGTCACAGTTATCCCGCTGTTTTCCACTACTGTAGTTTGGGTGTACGGGGACAGATGCTTTGGCTTTTTAGGTCAAAAGTCTCTAGGTCAAGGGGAACTGCATCCAGAGCAGATAGAGATCTCATGATACTGAACTTGGAGGAAAATGCATTGATTAGATCAGACTTTGGGATGTCTCAGAAGGAAGTGAGTCTACTCTGTGCACAAGAGAATGTGAATGATTATAGAGAACATGAATAATTATGGCCAGACATCAGGCTGTGATAGATTGGAAAACTGGTCATAATCATTTTCTTCCATCTTCATGCCTTTTTTCAGAATTTCCACCAGGTATTAGAGTCCGTTTCTTTTTGTTTTGTTTTTAGTTCCCACTCCCCCCCGCCCCCCACTGCCCCGTTTCTGGGCTGTAATCTCCTTTGCCTAACAAAATGCAGTGGAAGTGTGATCTTGTTCCAGGCCTGGACCTCCAGAGGTCTTGCATGCTTCCAATTGCTCTTTTAGAAGCCTCACTCTGTTGCCACGTGAAAAATCCTGGGCTGTCGTGCCGGAACACGTGTGACCAAAGATGAGCTGTCCCACTCAGTGGAGACCACCCTAACCTAGCTGGTTGGCAGCCCACCTGGCAGCTGACCTCAGATGCAGTAGTGAGGCGCTGAGAGCAGAAGCATTCGTTGGTCCCCTGAGCACGGTCCGTGTTGTTTGCCCACAGAAGCAGGTGCTAAATAAACGGCTGTTGTTTTAGCCCAGTGGGGTGGTTTGTTGCACTGGAAAAGTTGCTGATAAACTCTTCTACTGGTTCTCTTCTACTTTTTCAGAGAGCATTCCAGAATATACTGTCTTCATCAAGTTCAACAAAAATGAAATCACTTTTGAACCTCTCGCTATGAGTGATGAGGAATTTACGTTTACTTTTACTATCAGGTGGATATTAAATTTTTGTTTAGATTTCATCCCACATATTTAACTGACATCAATGTTTCCCCAAAGACCTTTGCATCCCATTTTTCTTATTATCAAATAAGTATGTATTGACCATTCAGCTGGGGAGAGTTTATCTCTTCCTGTTTTTTAAGACAAGAGTTAGTGGGTTGTTTATTTTCATAGCCGTTGGCCTTTCAGTGGCTTCTGCACGCAAATGACCTTACAACACAATCACTTTTCTCCAATGCTGTGTGGTCATCGCTTCGCCCTTTAGTGGCCAGTGTCCTAGAAGAGAATGAGTTTTACTGTTTATATCAAATATTGACTCCATGTATTCTTCCTGAGTGTTTATAGGCTTTCTCTCCTTGATCCCTGAAACTATATATTTTATTCAGGTAATTTCTAAGCATGGCTCTCTGTGCATCTATGTTATATGCCACATACTGAACCCTTTTGAACTACAGGCTAAGATCTTTTTTATAGTCCAGGAAAATGTTATCTTCATTGATTATTGCTTTGAATCCATTCGTTCTCATATGTCCTTGCAAATGCCTATATTTTCTTTAAAATTTTTAAATTACACTTGACATACAATATTAGTTTCAGGTGTGCAACAGTGATTAGACATATAATTTATGAAGTGATCACCCCAATAGGTCTAGCGCCACCTGGCACCACACGTTGTTATTGCAATGTTATTGACTCGGTGCCTGTGACTGTTTTTGTAACTGGAAATTTGTACATACTAATCCCTTCCCCCTTTTAACCCACCCCCTTAATCACTCTTCCCTCTGGCAGCTATCAGTTTGATTTCTGTTATGTAGAAGTTTGTTTCTGTTTTGTTTGTTTGTTTATTTTGATTTTTAGATTGCACATGTAAATGGAATCATATGGTATTTGTCTCTTTGTGACTTATTTCACCTAGCATAATACCCTCTGGGTCCAACCATGTTGTTGCAGATGGCAAGATTTTATTCTTTTTTATGGCTGAGCAGTATTCCATTGCATATATGTACCACCTCTTTATCCATTTGTCTATTGGCGGTCACTTAGGTTGCCTCCATATCTTGGCGATTATAAATAATGCAGCAGTGAACATAGGGGTGCAAATGTCTTTTCAAATTAGTGTTTTGAATTTCTTCGGATAAATACCCAAAGTGGGACTGCTGGGTCATATAGTAATTTTACTTTTAATGTTTTGAGGAACCTCCTTACTGTTTCCCACAGCGGCTGCACCAGTCTGCATTCCCACCAGCAGTGCACTAGGGCTCCCTTTCTCCGCATCCTGGCCAGCACTTGTCTGTTGACTTATTGATGACAGCCATTCTGACAGGTGCGAGGTGATCCTCACTGTGGTTTTAACTTGTGACAAATGCCTATTTTCTGAAGTTGGACTTTTTCATCTGTTATTTTTAGTAATTAATAATTATTAATAATTTTCCTACTTTTGCCCATATTCTTCTCATTCTTGGACAGCTTCTGTGGCTTTTCTTCTAAATCAATGATTCCATTGTTAGTGTGCTGATCGCATAGTCACTTGGTCTGGAATCTGAATCATTATTCTTAGTGTGTCCCATCAGGTTGTTATCAAAGGGTCAGCAGGAGCTGCATTCTCATATGAACTCACAGCTGAGGGAGGACCTGCTTCTGAGCTCGTGTGCATGGTTGTTGGTAGGACTCAGTTCCTCGAAAGCTGTTTGCTCCCTTTGCTCCTTGTCATGTGGACAGCGATAGCATGGCAGCAGTTGCCCCTCAGAGACAGAGAGAGAGAGAGAGAGGGTGAGGGAGAGAGAGGGAGAGGGAGAGAGAGGGAGAGTGAGGGAGCGCGAGGGAGAGAGAGAGAGAGAGGGAGGGAGAGAGAGACAGCCTTTTGTGGAGCCAAATCTCTTTATAACCTAATCTGGGAGGTGACATTTAATCACCTGTGTTGTGTTCTGTTTGTTAAAAGGGAGTCAGGGTGGGACGGCACCAGGGACTGTAACAGCAGGAGGCAGGGGTTTCTGGGGCCCTCTCTGATGCTGCCTGCCACAGGAACTGCGCTCAGTCACACAGTATTACCCCTCTGTGCCTTCTCTCCCTCCCATATTCACTCAGATGTCATCTTATTTCTAGGTCTGTTGGTTACCATTAGGACTTTTCATAATATTCTCAAAACTTTATCTTGCAGTCTACGACCATAGACTGGTTGCTCCTCCCTCTACGCTATTTAGTGTGAAGGTAGCTGGGCGCCCACACCTCTGTCAGGGTTCTTCCCATCTCCACCTCTCAGACCAGAGATGTTACATTGCAATGTAACATGGTCAAGGCTCAGAGAATTTTCACTCCACCCTAGAATTAAAATGTCATTGTCTGTGATTTGCTAATGGGTTGAGTCTGTGAAATAAAAATCAATAAACAGAGATGACCATATAGCGAGTATGTAAATATTATTCACTGCAGAAACTGCTCTGGGAAATTTTTACCATTTCTTTGATAATTTTCATTCTCCCCCTCCTTTCCTCTCCTCTCCTTCCTCTTCCTTTTACTCTTCCCCTTCTCCTTCTCTTCTCTCTTTGTTCTGTCTCTGACTCGTATTATTTCAGAGGTTGCAGCTCCTGAGACCCTTTTATACCGCCTGTCATTTCTCTCTTATTTCCCATTTTCTGAATTTTTGTTTGTTTTGTTTTTGCTCTTCATTCTGGGAAGTTTCCTCCACCTTATCTCTCGGCCTTTGTCATGTGTCTAGCAATCACATCTTTATTTATGAGATCTCCTTCCTGTTCTCTGCACCTGTATTTGAATACTTTAAAGTATATTCATATATGAAATAGTTGAAAAAATATAGGCCTACTAAATTCTTCTGATTTATTCAGTTTAATCAAATAATGAAAAAGACAGGAAAATTATGTATATTTTATGTTGTGTCCTTTTATATAGTTGAATAATTACATTGATATTTAAAATACCAGGCTCACTTTTATGTCTGATACGAGTGATTTAGAAGTTCAGGACTTTACTGATGTGCTTTTCCTTGCACATTCACCCAGGTTTAAATTATCTGCTCCGTTCTAATGACTACTGAATTAATCTTGAACTTTGTCTTTATCCTCTCGCCTGGCTCTAGTGCTGAAGCCCATCGACCTGCAGACTCTTCTTTCCTGCCTGTCTTGTTGCTCACACCTGACGTGCCCCCAAGCCAGGCTCACCATCTCGGTGCCGCCATTTTCCCATCATCTTAGCTCAAAACCTTGCGAAGTCAGTATGGTTTTCAAAGAGTGAAAATTCATGTGTAAAATGTAGCATTCTTTATCTTTCTATAATGAAAACGTAATTACGCGGTATTTTTCCCTCGTGCGTCGCTCCTTTTCATAATAACAAAGCGACCCAATCACTTCCAGGGAAGACTCCAGGGATGTCTTAATTATGTAAGTCAGTCAAGTTCAGTGAGCTCCCAGTCATTCATGTTTAATATTTATATTTTAATATATACATACTTGTATACATATATTTACTATATTATATATTTTTATATATTTATATAGAAAATATTTTCTGCTCTGTTTCTTTTCACTGCAGAGGTGCATTGTTGGTGGAGAGGGGCCCCTGTCTCGGGCTTCATCTGCTCCACGCTGCCATTGGCTGAGATGTATAATCCTCCTGCCATCAACCTGGTTGTCAGCATCAGTTTTTACTTTTACTAAGATGTCCTTGGGCACCACACGGTGTGGAAACTGAGGGTCCAATGTCACATTCTGCTGCCATAATTTTTCATTACCATTTCTGACACCCCTTTGGGCCACCAACTCTCAAATGACTTCAGTTTGTTTGAGGATCTCTCTCCAGCGCTGTCAAAATATAGGACCATCATCAAAATGTGTGCCTGACGCATCACAAGCCCCTGATGCCATCATGGTAAATGAAAAGGAGGGTACAGTTTCACACCATCCTCGGACCCCTAAGGATAAAGCAGAGCTGTACATTTTTCTGACTCGTTCTGATCCACAGCACTTAAGAATGTGGAGGAGCCAGAGGAGTGGGGGTGGACAGTGTTCAAAGCCCTTTCTCTGAGTACCTAAGCTCTCTTCTTCCCACATAATTACCTTCTTCCTTTCCAGGGAGAATGTGCATGGAGGGAGGGCTGAAAACAGCTTTAACAGTTTTCCTTTAAAATATTCTGTTACATGCATAATGAAGCTTTATTGTTATTATTAATTTTAATTTTAATCAAAGGATTTGGTGGATTTTTAAAAATCCCTCTTTGACATTCAAAAGAGAGCCAAGTCTGCCTCGTGTGCCCCAGCCCTGCTGAAAGTGGGTCAGGGTGTTAACATGCATGTGGAGAAAACACATCTGTTAATACTTATAATCGCTTATTAAGTTTGGACTTATCTTTAATTCCTCCCTCTCTTCGGCTTCTACACCCGAGCTCCAAGACCTCTCTTTTCTTTAAAATACCTTTCCTTATTTGTGCCTTCCTTTCAATTCTGGCAGCCCCTGCCCTCGTGAAGACCCTATCGAATGCCAGGATTACTGAAGTGGCCTCTCAGCAGACCTCAGGAGCTCCAGTCTCCTGCCGTGTGAATCTGTCTTCTGTGTTGTGGCGGAATACTTTTATTCAAACACCACTTCTATCATTTCACTCCTCTGTTCGAAAACCTACAGTGGTTGCCCACTGGGTCAAGTTCAAAACTATTTGCTTCACTTCTGGGCTACACTGTAGTAGAGATTCACTTTATCAAACCTTTCAAACCTTAATTTTTACCAGTCTCAGCAAAAACTTTTCAAGTTGGTGTCCTTATTTTTTTTATTAGTCATGCTAATTTGTGCCCTTGAACTTAGGCTCCGTCTTTTGCCAGTAATGTCTTCCCCCTTTTATTTCTTGTTTCTCCAGTTTTAACCATCTTTCATGGCCCAGTTTAAACCTCGCCCTTTTCCCGGTGTTTCTCGCCCAGTGAGAACAATTCACACCGGCCTCGCTTGCCTTGGACCAGTGGTTCAAACACTTTCCTGAAGATTAGAATCATCTGGGGGTGGGAGGGCCTTAAAAAAATTCCAGTGCCTGGGTTGCACTCCATACCAAATAATTCAGAATGCCCACGGGTGGGAGTCAGGCATCAGCATATTATAGGCCCCCAGCTGATTTCAGTGTGCAGCGAGGCTTGCTGCAACGTGCTTCATCTGTGGCATAGCCTTGCACTTGGCTGTATTGGGTTTAATATTGGCATCCGTTTTTTGGTTACTTATCTAGGACATAAAAGGCCAATTGAGAGGAAACGAGCTCTATGCTGATGGAAGTCGAGACTGTTGGTGTTCTGCCCAGGTCCCCGGCACTCCTTCCACCCGTTTGGCCGCCCCGCCGCCTGCAGCCGTGGCGTGGTTTGTCTTCTGTGGCCAGCGCCTCTGAACTTGGCTCACTTGGCCAACATCAGGCTCCTTCTCTCCTAAACAACATGCCTGTGAGTATGAAAGCCCAGCTCCGTGGCGTCTAGGCTGGACACATTTCAGTTTCCTGTGGGATCAGGTTGACGCTACCCTCCGTGGGACCTGCTCTGAAATACATCCTTGAGTGGCTTTCCTCCCTGTCTGCTTTCTTAATCCCTTCCCAATTTCTCCTGAGAGCACCTTCTTAATAAATCTCTTGCTCAGGAATTGTCATTTCAGAGTCTGCCTCTCGGGAAACCCACCTAAAATACTTATTTTTCCTCCACAGCATGGCACTGAGTACCTATGCAGTTTAATGAAGATTTATTAGGACAGGGATTCTCGATATGAGAAATAGAAATACAATTTAGTAAAACCTTAGTTGAAGGTACTGAAATATGATATATACAGGGTTCTCTATAGAATTATACATACTTTCTTGAATATAATTTTAAAACTGGACACACTGAAATCTTACTTAGGGTAAGAAATACGGGTTAGGTAAAGTTTTAGCAACAATATTTATAAAGATAACAGGAATAGTTTGGGACCAAGCAGTGAAGTATCAAGGCATCTGTGCGTTAATTGCTCCACCACAGTCAAACAGCAGAAGGGGGGACTGCACGCTAATTTCAAATGACAGACGTTGAAAGGACTTTTCCTCTTGACTCAGGCCTGAGAATTTGCAGTTTTAACAAGTTCCCAGGTTGGCCTCATGACATTGGAGTCTGAGGTCATCCGTTTCACTAGCCTGGAATAGGCGAAGTTTTACTTTCATGAGTCATAAAGATGATCAGATATCAATGGAATCTGCCTGAGATACTCAGAAGCATGCATGCAGCAGTCAGCCAATCATATTTGAAGCAGTGATTGGAGAAAAAAAATAGCTTCTTGTTAATGTTTAACTTACGTTCAGCAAATAGGTACCCTTAACCTGTTAGTTCACCTAGGAAAGAGTTTTGCATTTGACATTTTGTGGCCAGTGAAGCAGATTTTTAACATTTTGAATTTTTCCCTTTTTGAACCCTTCTCAGAGCTAACAGCCCCAGTCTGGCATCTCTCTTCTCCTTCTTGCTTTGTCTCTTCCTGGGGCCTTTAGTAAAGAGCAGAGAACGCAGTTTATTTAACTGTATTTAAGGTGTGCGGTTATGTGAATCATTTCACATTGACACAGAACATGAGCTCTTTAACTCTTGTTTTCATAGTAACTTATTAGTTATTATGAGGAGATTTGTGGTTTTAGCATGTAAATACAGCACGGCGACATATTGTTTTGGTGTCATTTTTCAATTTCCGCTGCCTATTACCAGACTTCTCTACAAAAGCTATGTGTACACATTTCTCTCTGTGGCTTTGCTTTGTTTTCATAGGAAACATTATGTATAATTGCAAAAGTGTCTTTCACAGAGCCACAATGTACTGCTTTGTTTACTTGCCCTTCTCAGTTGTGTCGTAATTAGCAAATGATGTGACCCTGTTCCTGTCAAAAACAAACCACCTCTGTGTCAGGCTGTTTGGTGTAAAACAAAATTCCACTAGATGGCGCAATTGGAATGCAAACTAGTGTATCTTTAGTCACAGTGGGTAAAATCCTCAGTTTGAAATCTGTTGTAGCTTGTCCATTTAGTTGGTGAATTAGGTCCGCTCCCTGCGAAACAAAATGGATTGGGATGATTTGGTATTTAGGTACGAGAGCATGCAGTGTTTCCCAGGGCCCCCAGGGAATACTAGGCAAAGCAGGGAAGAGGTATGTTTTGTCCAGTCCCCATCCAGACCACTTCTTTTTCTTTTATTATTTATTTTTCAATTACAGCTTACTTAAATATTATTTTGTATTGGTTTCAGGTGCACAGCATAGTGGTTATGCAATCATATGCTTTGCAAAGTGTCCCCACTGGTATTTCTAGTACCCATCTGGCACCACACGTAGTTATTGCAAATGTATTGACTGTATTACTGTGCTGTACTTTGACTGTTTTGTAACTACCAATTTGTACTTTTTGATCCCTTCAGACTGCTTCTTTGCAGGTATTTTTTGTTTGCCTGATATAACTCCACTGATATCAAGGAACAGTCTCATAGTGACATCATCTTTTGCCCAGTCTGTAGATACTTCACCCAGTCCTGTCTCCTCAGCTGACTGGGAGGACTGAAGGATTTCTTAGGCTATTGTTAACAACTAACTCATCTTTGCCAGTTTGTCCAGTGTTTCTCAAAGTGCAGTCGCTGGACCAGCAGCATCACTTGGGAATTTGTTAGAAATGCAAATTCTCAAACCCAAAGCCAGATCAGCTGAATGGGGAACCCAGGGAGTGGAGGCCCAGCAAGAAGGACTATCATAAGCCCCCCAGGTGATTCTAGTGAACTTGAGAACCGCTGTGCTAGATCCTTCCTGGAACAAAACTTTTACCCATTTGGGCTGACCTCTCTCCTCAAAGTCCTTGGAAGGAGGGACAGGTGAGTGAAGGAATTTTATTTTTGTAATTTTTATTTATTGATTAGAGAGAGAGGAGAGGAGAGGAAAGGGAAACATTAGATTAGTTGTTCCACTGATTCATGTATTCATTGGTTTGGTTGATTCTCGTGTGGGCCCTGACGGGAGAGCAAACCTGCAACCTGGCTTATCAGGAAGACGCTCTAACCGAGCTACTGGGCCAGGGCCAACTTTGAAGGTGAGCTGTGCCATTTGACCTACAGAGAGGGCTGGCTCTGCCCCCCCTTCAGGTTCTGCCTGTCACCGCAGCCCCACGCCCCACCTCCCATTGCAGGGAATATTTAAGCCTGTTTCTAGTATGTAAATAAAGTGGGAGAGTATGATTAATCATTCACGTTTCTCTTTAGAAAGAGGAGTGAGATACCCAGGAAGGCCGCCAGATGGCAGCCTCGTCCCTGCGCCGTCTGGGCGTCACTGGAAGCCCGTTTCTGCCTGGGTACTTAGGGGAAAGAAAGGTGGTCCCGCGGCAGCGGTCGCTGAGTCGGGTGGCGGAGGCTATGAAGATTCAACGAGAGGCGAGGCCCCTGCTGAAGCTGGGGCTCAGTCAAGCGCAATCAGTTTAAACTGGTGTCTGGAATAGCTCGGTCTTCTGTCTTTTAATGAACACTGAGTACCAGCACCTGCAAATCACCCGGGGGGCTTTTAAATGTCCTGATACCGCGGATGCACCCCAGGCCAATCCCATCGCAGTCTCGGGTAGCTCCAGGGCATCAGTTCATCCAAACCTTCCCAGGTTTGTCTAGGGCTGGGCACATTGAGATTAGTCTTGGGGCCAAGTTGTTTCAATCTTGGTTGTTGCCTCAGACCCTAGTGTGAATTTAACCATGGAGTTTGTTGTCCGGCCAGTTTTGTTATTCTATGTGGGGGACAGAGTTGGTTGTAGGACAGAAAAGCATCACTACCCCCCACCTCCTTCTCGCTTTCCCCACCTCCTCTTCATTCTTTCTACCTCCCACCTCCTTCCCTGAACATCCAAAATTGTGGCTACAAATTGGAGCCTAGTATCCCTACTTAAAAGAAAAATTTTGACCAAAAATACATACTGTAATTAGTATTCTGAGTTTAAAATATTCTACACCACAGAATTCTTTCCCTTTTTTGCCGTTGGTCACATGTTCTAAGGTGCCCTCAGGCTACAGTCCCTATTCTAAAGGATATGATAGTAAAAATTGCACTTCAAGCTTGATGAAAGACTGCTATTTTCTTCCCATTAGCTCATACTGATTAGATAGAATGAAAACATTGTATAATAACTGCTTGCAAAATTCTGTAGATTTACTCACTGAAGTTGGTAATTGTTCTGTAATCTCAAACTCCTTTTGTACTGAACAAGGTTTTATGAATACTTTCATGAGTATGTGTGAATATTTTCTTTTATATTTATTCTGGAAAATCCTATGTTTCATTGCAAAACTTTTAATTATGAATTAAGAATGAAACCTTCAGGGAAACATAGCTGTGCATGTGAAATGTGAAGTGTGGTTCGACTCGGTACAAAAAGCACAGAGGAGGCTGAGCTTAGCCCCTTGCACCAAAGGGGGACCTAAAAAGCATGTCCAGAAATCCCACTGTAGCTGATGCATTACTAGTCCTTCCCTCCGTGCCACCGTTTGAAATGTACATGTTATAAAACAAATAATTTGTTAGGGCCTTCCTTTACAAACGTTGTTCTCTGTGAGTGCAGGCTGGAAGAAGGAATAGGGGGAGGCTCAGGAACAGGGGGCCCAATGGAAGAGAAGAGCAGGTCAGGAAGAAAGGAAATTTTAGAAATGGGGAATGAAGGAGCTTTTAGCTTTCATTTGGGCCAAAAACAATGAAAATTTTGAAGTGGTTCATTTGTAGAATTAATGCTCTTTTTTCCAAGTGATGTTTTATTGCTTTGTGGGTGCCTCGCAGAACAACGACCACAAGAAAGACAGAGACTAGTAGGGTGTCTTGCACTGCAGACAGAGGCTTCCTGGATCCTAGAGACCTCTCCTGTCACTGTACGCCTGTCCCAGGTGCCCTGACCCAGCGACACTTTCGACACTTTCGTGCATTTGAACCACCATAAGTCAGGAAGTGATAAACTTTTGAAATCATGGTTCAGATTTAGTTTACCTTTAAAATGAACACACACAAACTCCCTGGCGGATGATGGCAAGCACTTTGGGATGAGGGATTGGCAAAGTGTTTGAGAAACCTATTTGGTATTGAATGTAACTTGTCCTTTAATTGGTAAACCCCTATTCCTATGGCAGCGTGAACATTTTAGGCGTCGGTGCCTTTCTGTCTAAACACATAAACATATTCGATTAGTGGGGAGCTACATCATTTGTTTCAATAGCTGTTTTATTTTCTGTTGTTGATGTTAAAATAGTTAAACACTTGCATTCCTCTCATCCTATTAAAGAAACTCCATCAGGGAACAGGGAGGTAACACATTTGGTGACAGCAGGCTCAGTCACCCTGCTGTGAGAAAGATGAATAATGTGTTTTAATCTCACATCTATTGACTTCCTCCCTGTAGAATGTGTGCACTATTACTGAGAGAAGCTACTGCAGACTATATTTTGTTAACAGTTTATCTTTTTCATATTTTCATTATTAAATCAAATGGGACATTTACTTACAAGACTCTACATAAAATGAAATTGCTGCATGGCATTTCTCATTGTTTATAATTCCCATTTTGAAGGATCTAGTCATGCATTCTTGAAAGTCTTTAAAGGCTTTCAGTCTTCACACTAATAGTTTTCATTTTTCTTTCTTGGCTCTTTGGCCGCCAAATGCTTTCCCATTTTAAGCATTATCTTGCTTATGTTTTATGATTTACCTGCTATTTGTCAAAACAATTTTTAGAATGACATTTTCTATTTTCCCATTAGAGCACAGCGTGAAGAAGAATTGGATATAAAAGATCATATTGGTGACTATTTTCATCAGACAAAGCCGTTTTGTGAAAACTCAGAATTCCACTAAAAACAATTTGAGAAAATCAATTACTTGATGAATTCAAGAATAGCCAATAGTGCCCTAAGATAATACTACTGTTTTGGAAGCATAGTATTTGCTTTGGAAGACAGTAGCTTAAATGTAATTTCTTTTCTAGCCAGGCTAATTTTTCTAGATCTTGTTCGTGTGGTCCATGATTAATTGTGTGGTTCATGCAAGTCAGAAGTATTTCATTCTAGGGTAGTCAGCAATTTTTCTTGACTCTGGTGTGGTGTTTGATAATCTGTAATGTCACAAGAGCATTTTTACTAAATAGTAGCTTACTCAGGTAATTAATTTACTCTTATTTTTTCCATGTTAGAAAGAGAATGTTTGGCCACCTTGGTTATAACTCCCCTAAATATTAGTAAATGATTCATTGATGCAGACGGACATTTCCCTCATCTTAAAATCCCTGAAATTAGAATGCATTTAATAATCAGTGGCATCTTACAATTATAATTGACATTTTATTCTTTCATAGTGACGTGGAATAATGATGCATTGTACACACTCAATGGCATCATAGATTTAAATGACACATGGCTAATTTAAATTTGGAATTAATAGTGATTTAACAGTTTTATGTTTCCAAGGAGATTTAAAGGCAGTTTTTGCTTTTATGGTTAATTGTACAATTCAAATTCTTGTGCCATTTTTACACACCAAAAGCTCCAAATATCCTGGGAATGAGGAACTAGAGCACACCCTGCCACGGCAGTCCATCACAGTCTAGGGCCAGTCTGGGTGCTCGGCCGAGGACGTCGGCCAGCTCCGGCTCTCACCGGATGGGCTTCAAACGAGGTTGTCAAGGTAATTGCTATTAATTGAACTTCTATTTTCCGTAAGCATGAGGGTATAATTTGATGTGCTATTCCTGGACATCCATTTAAAAAAAATCATAAAACATTAAACTTGATTATGAAAATACACGAGGAAATCTTTCACATATATAGGCTTTTACAAGTTTGTGTTGGGCATTAAAAACTGTTCTGTAAGTGACTTTGGGCCAGTTACTTACTACAGGGCTAGAAGGGGCCTGAAACATGACCCTCCTCTGGCACCAGCTTATGCATATGGGGCACTGGAGGGGGTTTCCTGCAACAGGAGGCTGCCTGAAGCTCTGACAGGTGAAGTCTGGACTAACGCCTTCCTTCACTGGCAGATGTCCTTGTAGTGTGCACGGACATTCATCATTGTTCCCAAACCCTCAAAATGCCTTTCTAGATAAGGATTATTTCTTCTTAAGTTTTGTTCTTCCCAACAGTGTTCATTGGATGCCAATGAAAGTCTTTCATAATAAATGGGAGGGAAGGAGCATTTCTAGTTTGACTTCTTTGGTGGCCTCTTACTCTTCCATCCCAATAAGAAATTAAACTCTAAGTTTTTCTAATGTCTGTTAGCTCCTCTGTGCAGCCCCTGTGTACAAAGGCCGTTGTGATGGATCGATCCATTCGTTCAGCAATACTGAATGCATCCCATGTGTCAGGCACTCCTTTAGAACAGAGGGTATGCAAAGAACAAGAGACAGAAATCCTTGTCTTTATGGAACTTACCTTCCAGCAGAGTGAGGCCAACCCTAACCTGAACACATAAGTACATCGATAATATGTTAGAGAATTATGTAAGTGGTGTGCAGAAAATAAAACAGAATAAGGAGGATGGGAAGTGCAGGATGAAAAAGGGTAGGTGGGGCACACCTTGCTGTTGAGAGAGTCTCCTTTGGGCAAAGACTTGATCAGAGGAGAGCAGTGAAAACAGAGGCTTCTAGGCATAGGGGACAGTGATTGATGTGCAAAAGCTGAGGCGGGAGAGGCCTGCCAGAGCTCAGAGAGGGCCAAGGGGTTCAGGGAGGTAAGGGAGGCCAGGTTTCACATGAACATTGGCTTTGCCGATTGGAATAAAGGGAAATGGGAAAGTCACTGTAGGCTTTTAGCAAAGGAATGACGCCATCCACTGACCTCTGAAAAGCATCACTCTGGCTAACAATATCAGATTTTATTGTCACTTTGGCAGCCATATATATATGATGATAAAAGTTGCGTAAGTGGAGGGGTCATAAGTTAGGCCAGTATTTTAGAGTGGAACACACCATGAGGTGGAACGTTCTAGTCCTTGGGACACAAAGTATTCCCACCCACTGACAGCCATCCTGTGTTAGGAACTAGATCAAGGTCCTCAAGGGGAGTGACAGCATGTTCTGTTGTTGCTGTGGCCTCCCACGTCATGCCTGTGTGTGCTCACTCACAGGGACTGTCGGCCCCTTTGCAGATGGGCCCCGGACATGGGAAGCTGAGGTCCTGTATGCCCGGTGGCATAGGTGTCAAGGCTAAGCCTCCGTACTCCAGATTTGGTTGGTAAACAACTCGGCAAAATTTTCACTCCCCGTATGGGACCCTGTGCTCAGTGTGGGGAAGATAAAAATAAGAAGTGAATATCCTGGGGAAGATGTAAGCTAGTTGCCTGTAGGATTTTTGCTGTTCTCACTAGCGTGGAAACAGACATATAACTCTGGTCCATTCAGTTTTCTTCTGCCAGACTATTTTCTCTTGACTTTTGCTTCTTTTTCTTTATCTCTTTTTAAAAGCAGGTACTTCATTTAAGATGATATGCTAATAGAATTTTCTTGAATCTCAGGAAATGTCTTCTGCTAACCGCCCCTCATAAATGTACTTAGTCTATCTAAATGGTTAAATGTGTAAGTAGCAAGGTTAACTTTCTTCACACTTACGTGGCTCTGTCCTTCCAAAGGCTAGACTGTCGTGCAGCGGGAAACCGACAGACATCCCTCTTCAAATAATTTTAGATTTTTGGTAGAAGCCACTGAGAAGTCGGTTTGTTTCCTAAAAATAAAAATGGGGAAAAATTAGAATATGTGTTTAAGATTATTTGGAAAAATATGCAAAAACTGTTTTCAAGTAATTAAGCTTGCCCTGAGCTGATTTCTTAGCTGTTACTCTCTTCATTTCTGCCTAGGGTAAGAATATTTTTGCCACCTGGTAACCATTTAGTGGCTTGCTGTCTGTCAAATTGGAATCATTAATCTAAGATCCACAAACATACTGACCTCATCAAGAACTATCAGCCACATTAATCACATGGTGAGCAGTAATTAATACCCTTGCTGCACATCTCAGCAGATGCCGAGTGGTAGCTGTGCCCAGAGACAGAGGCATTTGGTGGGTGGTCTAAAGGTGGTATTCTTGTTGGATGAACTGAGACGCATTGGTAGGAAACATGCCCAAATGAATGAGGAAATCCAGGACGCCTTTTCCTGTTTGTCTAGCAGTATTGCCTCAGGCATGCTCAATGGTTGTATGGGTTTCTTTGATGGCTCTTTGATTAGTAAAACTAGTCATCCCTACTCTGAACTATCGTGGTGTCTTGATATATTTTCCTTAATGCAGTTATCATAGAGTTCCCATTAGATATCGCTCCTCTTTCCTGCTTGTCTGTGAACACCCAGAAGGCTGATTAATATATTTATATTTAATATATTTATGTATCAATATTATACATTTATATAGTATTGATAAATTTATACACTAATATATAATTATATATTAACAATCAATATATTTGTATATTAGCATGTGATTGTGTGTTGCTAAATATATTTCTATATCAATATATTAATACAGTATATAAATATTTATAAACATATGTATTTCTAAGTTAAGACTAGTATAGTTCCCAGTACTTATTACTGTATTGTTAGGTACCTACTAAATGAGTGATTGAATATGCATCTGAGTACGCCGTATATACAAACTAACAATGACCAGAGCATGTGTTCTTAGGTGTGGACCAGTTGGTGTCATATTCTTACTCCTGTTGCCTAGCAGTGTGTAGGGCACAAAGATGGTGCTTGGGAAGTGCTCATTCAGTGTATGTACTTCTTGACAATCTGCAAGAAGATACCTCTCCCATTGGAATACTGCTGTTAATGTGCATGTTAACAATGGGGGCTGTTGCCAAACGAATTTTTACAAGACATATTTATGTCAAAGTAAAAAAGCATTTTGTAGGAGGTTTGGAACTTTAACAATGACAGCAAACAAACCTGGAGAGACACTTACTATAAGTGAAAATATGCGTGTAATTTCACCTGAAGAGAAGAATCAGCAAAAGTCCCAGATGTGTTTGCAGAGCTCCCTGAGAACTTCTGATAAAAAGGAAATACAGAAGTTTCAAAATATAACCTTCCTCTCTAAAACACCGAAGCCGCACCCACACAGACAGACAACCAACTCTAGAAATACTATGTTGCACTCGTTTTTACTGTTGGCAAGAGTGACATCAGAACAAAATGAAATATCTTCTTCCATCCAGCTGAAATGATGAAAAACACCATTTTTTAAGGTTAAAGGGCTATATAGCTGATGCTATGTAGACAGTTTTTGCCAATGGAACTAAATCAACTGTCAAATACTTATGAATGAATAAATGAATTTATTAAACAACTTGATGGAGTTTTCCTTTTTGTTCTCAGAATATACCATGTATAAAGATACTTTGAAACTCCCTTGTGACTTTACTGAACTTTATTTTTAATAGAAAATATGTATAGCATAATCAGCATATCAGGGGCTAAGGGAGTGGTGGTTGATGAAGAAAATATCTCTAATTTACCCTAGTGATTTAAAGTTTTGTAAAAATTCTAAACTAAAATGACAGATAATCATCAAGAAAAGCAAATGAAGCAGATTTAGGCATTAAGGACTTGTCTTTCTAAGTTAGTGGCTTGCACCTTTCTGACCGGCCACTTGATTCACTTGATATTCTTACCAGTTATTCTTTTGTCTGGGTTCAGCCCTCAACCTGGCCATCTCGTCCTCAGGTCAGCTGGTTGGGCGTCTCTGCAGAGCTCACGTCTCTGCTTCTTTTCATGGCTTGGGAGGCCTTGCTGCTCACAAAGCTCCCAAGGCCTTGATAGAAAGGCAGTGACTGCCCTTCCTGTCCTTCCTACTTCACTGGTTTCAAGTTTGGGATTAAATTACAGGTGAAATAATTCAATTTAATATTTTAATTTCAGAATTAAAATACATATGTTCAAGATGGGTTATTCCATTAACTATTTCATCAGTTTAAAAGTCTTTCACGGCTGCCCATTTTACCACGTGTGACCTTTTAAAGCCCTGCGCTTTATTTCTCTGCACCCCAGGGCGCCTCCTCTGTGGCTTGTAATGCAAAGTACCTGTGATAAGGGACTATTTTATTTTTTTGCCAGTTTTAAAGATTTTCTTAAAGGGTGAAAGAAATAGCATTTGAATTCATATAGTCAAAATACGGAACGCGGTCATCTACATCTGTGACAGTGCCACGCGCGCCAACATTTTTATGTCAGGAAGCATGTAGCGTCTGTATTTGCCTTAAGAAAACATTCTGGAGAGACTTAGCTTACCCTTTTACTAAACAGAAGTAATTTAATAATTCTCGTCTTGAGAAGATGCTTTATCATAACACACATATCTGAGATATTTTCTAAATTCACTGTAAAGTAAGTTTAGAATGGTCGAACCCACAGTTTATTTTTCAAGTATTCTGAGAAATGGTCTGGGCAAATACAGTTTCACAAGTCATGTCTCAACCTCCTGCCTGGATTGAAGCCTATCAATTTGAAATGTATTAGCACTACTGCGTGAAATGAGGTTTGAAGGATATTTGAGGAGTGAAACCTAAAATTCAGTAGGAAAAATTGAGAGGATTATATTGAGTAAAGCCTAGTAAATGATAGTATTTGAATTGAGCTAATAGACAATGGAACAAGAAAGCTATAAGTTTGACAAATTACTATATAAAAGGCAGTAAAAAACCCGAGTTATCAGAATTTGGCATTGATAATATGTGGGTTGGCTGAGTAAAAAATGAGTACGTACCTGTATGTTTTTTGTAGTATTTTTATACAAGGGGCCTAAGGTATTTAGATAGCTGATTCAGTATATTATAAGTACATGACTAAAGGAAACTCTGCTGGCATTAATGAGAAATTAAAAACAGTTCATCAGATGGAAAGGTAAGTACTGCCTAGCCACAGAGAATTGTGAATTTTTATGAAAGAGAAGCCAAATCTGAAATGGATTATCTATTTAAAACAGAAAGCAAAATAATTTATTCAGATCTCCTTTCATCAGCATTGCCGCAGCTCTGGTTTCCAACTCCAAGATAGGGACGAACGCAATAAATTCAGTTCATGGCACAGTGCTGCAGCGTGTTGGAGACAGGTAAACATAAACTTTGTCATCACAGTGGAAAAACATTCTAGGTGTAGGAATGAGACTTTTTATATTATATGTGCATATATATATGTATGTATATATATAATATTTCTTAGAATAAAATTTCCGAAGGATAAGATTGTATTTTATAGGTCTTGTTTAATATTTAGAATAAAACACGTAAAGTGGATTGTGAAGAGTTAAAGGAGAACACATATTGGAAATGCTTCTCCTTAAGTACAGCAGCAGTTTGAATGCCAGCTGCAGCTTTTGCAAAATAAGCAGGAGCATTTGATCCTTGCCTGTGGTAGCTGTGGAAGGGGAAACTGTGAAAGGAGGACCCAGAGAGGTCCCCGAGAGAGGGTATGTGTGTCTTGAGGAGGGCTGGGGATAGGGAAGGGACATGGAGGAGAAGAAACATACCCAGAGCCACTTCCCCTGCCTGCTATAATTTACATCTGGATTCTCAGGGCAGGCGGAATAATGTCTGGCTTGCTGAAAAAGGAGAGAAAGGAAAGAGCAGTAGAAACTGAAGGTCAAGAAAAACCCCAAAGGGAAAAACAGATTTAAAAATTTGAGCCATCTAGCAAACTGCGGAACTAGAGGGGGTGATACTGCTGTTGGTAGTCAGAAAGCTTGGGAACACGGGGCCAGTCATGCCATGGAGGCCAGCGAGTGCCATCCCAGGACAGGAGAGCTGTCTCCTGGAACATTAAGCTGTAGTCGTAGGAGTGCCTGCAGACAGCAATAGGGGAAGGGTTCAGGTGACATAGCTCCAGAGCGAGCAGAGAGAGTGTGAAGCAGCCCTCTCAGCCCAGATGCACACTCTGTACCAGTGCAAGCTGTAATGTATAAATGAAGAGTTTGGTTTTCACGACTGGTCAGGAAGCTTTTTCTTTTCTTTGTTATCCTCATCCAAGGACACTTTTCCATTGCTTTTAGAGAGAAGAAGGGAGAAAGGGAGGGGAGAGAGAGAAATATTGATGTGAGACAGGAATATTGATCAGTTGCTCCCCTGCATGTGGCCAGACCAGAAATCGAACCCACAACCTTTCTGCTATGGGAGGACACTCCAACCAACTGAGCCACTGGCCAGGATGGAGTTCTTGCCACACAGCAGTGTAGAACAATGCGTGAACTAGAAATGCAGAGGGATGGGGATGGGGGAATGATAGGAGAGTGCCTGTAGCAACAGTCGAGTCCAGAAGCCTTGTATATTAGAAGCTGGACTTATGGAAGTACAAAGAGAATCTAAGGAAGTGCACAACTTTCTGACAGTAGAAGACCACCTTGATAAAAGAAAGGAGGATGGAAACGGAACCAGTGCTGGTACGAGGACTTTGTGCGATGTGAAGGGAGACTTGATTAAGAGTTCCACTTGAGAAATAACTGCTATTAATTATGTATGTGCTTACATCAGTCATTTTAGAACTTCACCACATTTATTATCCATTAGAACATTTTGTTCCAAAGTTTATTATGTTGTTTCATTATAATTTAAATATTATGCCCCAAAGCCCAAGTTGGAAAACTCCATTCAGTTATAAGGTAAAAATATTTGAATTTTTGTGACTACAAACTGATCATAGCATTAATTGTCTTATTTCATTTATCCATCCATCTATTTACCCAGTAAACAAATATTTATTGTACACATCCAATGTACCTATTAGTGGAATACAGGTATTAACAAGATTTCCTGTCTATCCTGAGTTTATAGTCTATAGATTAAAAAAATACCATTTATTTAATGCAAAGAAATCAGTGTCACAAGAGGACCTGCACAGGATGCTATTAAAAATGATGGAAAACTCTTGAGTTTTTATGCTGAGACCCAAAGTAAATGAAATAGTTTTTCCCACACCTGATATTTTGGGCACAAAACTGCAGGGCTGGCATGGTGGTTCTGTGACATCAGGGCTCCAGGTTCCTCCTGTCTGGTTGCTTTGTCTTCTGCAGCGTGGTGCTTCATCCACATGGTCAATGAGGGTTCCCATCCGCATCCTCACTCTAGCCAGCAGGGAAGGGAAAGTTGGGGAGTTGAAGCCATGGAGAATTCTCTTAAGAGCACAACTCAGAAGATGAATACATCCTTTTAGCTCACGTCATTGGCCAGAAGATATGTTTATGGCCATATTTGACTGAAAGGCAAGTGAGAAATGAGAATATATTCTTTCTTATGGGTGGCCATGCCTCCAGTTAAAAAATCGAGAGCTTTATTGCTATGAGAAACAAACAAATGATGGGTGATGGGGAAAGGAACTAGCAGTCTCCGCCAGAGAACATGTCAGTGTGTGTTAAAAAGGCTCTTCCAACACACACTGGAACTTGCTGGGCCACAGCGTGGGACATGGTCTCAGAATGAGCATGACCTTTAGGTTACTGCATACCTTGTCCTGAGCCACATGTCTTCCAGTGCGTCACTTAACGCAGGTACTTGTTACCCTTCAGAGGGCTGGGATGAAGTGGTACTTCCCTTTTTGATGATATTGTTCTTATGCAACAGGAGCACATTACTGAAGGATCTGTGCTTCTGGCCTTTGACCCTCTCCTCACCCTTTAAGGGGAATTGCCAGGTGTCTGGGCTTCTGATGTATTTACTGGCTAAAACACTGGGTAGAAAGGCAGCATAAAGAATTCTGCTCATGTAAGAAAATTTTTCTCCTGGAGGTCAGTAATGCAACAGAAGGTTGGGGTGCTTTTGGAAACACAAAGATAGAAAATTTAGGGAGTTAGTTACCTCAATTCATGAAGTTAAGAGAACAATCTATCGAAAACAGACTATAGAAAAAAAATGTCTTTGTATTATGTGTTGTATTCCTCGTCCCTCTTTTTGCTGACTCTTCAAGATAATTCAGTAAACTCATCTATTATTCTTTGTTACTTTGATTCATCTGATTTTTATTTCTTTTGGATGTAACAACCCTGCTGAGATAAGATTTGCGGCTGGGGTAAGAAGACAGCATTTTATTTGAAGGACTGAGAATATTTCTCATGCCTAAGTGGTTTTTGAACTTTTAAAGATCAATAAGCTGAATAGATGACTGGTCATATAATGAACCCTTGGACTCCAGAGAAAAAGAATTCACTAAACTCTCTTCCCTGCCTAGTTTTCTAGAATCTTTTTGTTTTTTTGATTAAGCAGTGACCTAACAAAAAAAAAAGATTTCTAGGATCTTTCTTTTAGATTAAGCAGTGACTGACTGATAATTATCCAAAGATATGCCTGTTTCTCAGTGGAGTGACTTATCCAGTCTTTTTACTGTATATTGATTGAAATCTCAGTTATCTGATGACTGTAGAAGCTAAGGCCTCATAGCAGAGGTGAGAAAACTCCCACCCCAGGGGAGGTGTTTGTAAAAGTGGCTATGAAAGACAGGTTTCCTCCAGTCTCTTTTTTCTTTTTGCCTAAGACTGATGCAGCCAGGAAGATTTAAAAAATGCAGATAAAATCCACACATACATGTTCCCAAGGAATGCTTGCTGTATAGAAGTAAAAGGCAATATTTCTGCTCAGAAAACCTATGTTTTTATCATGTAGTACTACTTAAGGGAAAGTTTTATTAGGAGTAAATGAAAGACATTTGCTGTATTTTCTCCAGATGTACGTGTTCAAGCCTTTCAACTAATATGAGAAAAGCTAGGGAGGAATCTTCATGAAAACCTTTTTTGTAGGATGGATTTAAAAATCCATCGTGTTTGTCAAAATACGACAGTTATTTATCAGACTTGATAGGCTTCAGGGCTATGTGGTGGTCTTATTTCATTTATTTTCTTTAATCAGTTCCAGTTCCTCTTATTCTTTTGACAAATGAATACAAACAACATTTACAGACCGACACATTTTTCCCAGAGCAATTGGCATTGGATTTAGTGATCACCAGTGATGAGTTTGTTTTTTTTTTTCTTTTCTAGCCTTAATTCCAGACCATAATGAAACACAAAAGCAGGTTTATGGGGCAACCCCCATTTGAGAGTTAAGTAGAGTTCAAAGCCCCTGGGAAATGTCTTGTTTATAAAGCTCTTCCTTCCATTAACGAGACCTGACCTTCAGGGTGGTGTCACATAGCCCTCCTGTGCGGCAGATAACATGCCTCCGGATGACTAGCACTGTAGGTCACAAATCCTGGATGGCAGAAAACCCAAATTATCTTGTCACCGTTTCACACCAATGAAATAGAAGCCCAAGATAAGGACAATGCTCGTATTCCACAAGATGGCAGTGGTCTTTGTGCAAAGAATAGAAGCATAACATTCACTGTGTCTGACACCAACTGTGACAAAATTGTGCCCTTGTGAATTTAAAGCTTGTGAACGCCTGGTCATGGTGTTTTTCTGCCATGGGCTGAGTTCTCGAGAACAATTAGCCCTATGAAAATAGGGAAGGAAAATATGCTGCATATATAATATAATGTCTTATATAATGTCTTTCTCTAAGGAGCCGAAAGTGTTTTGCAGCTGTTATTTAATTAACCTCACACTATGCCTCTGAGGCAGGAAAAAGGAATTACTGTATATCCTATTTATCACAGTGAATTTAAATAATTTACTGATATCATTCATAGGGGGAAATGGTGGCACAGGGAATGAAACATTTGTTGAGTTCTAGTGCATAGCCCTAATCATTAAACCAAGCTGACTTTTCTATAGGAGATGATGTGTATAACTTCAGAGATTTTCTTTAGTCCATATTACAAAATGAAATTTTCACAAGTGCACCTTCCAAAACAGCAGTTTTCCCACTTTGATTTGAGCGCTTAAGTACTTTAGCTTATGAGTTTATTGCTTAAGGCTACTGGGTGTCGTGAGCATATGTTTCAAGATACAGTCCTCCCTGTAAGTCAGCCGGGCAGCTGCTGGGCTAGCGGCCCACTGAGCAGCCTGCACCGAGGAATAGACAAGAGTCACACACAGTGACTGTGCAGTTCACTCAGCTTTTATTGAATGCAGGCTCACTCAAAGTAGAACACCAACGTACATTAGCATCCTACGCACACTCTAACAATCTAGGAGGAGTATAACACACACAAAACAATCAATGGGGAATAATGAACCTGAGTCCCAGAGTCTCAGCCAATGGGTCCAGAAGACAGCAAGGTGGGCAAAGGAGCTATCGGCGTCTTCCAAGGAAGAGCCAGTCTCACATGTCAGAGAGGGTCCGATCACTGTCCAGTGGAGTGGAGCCTTCAGCGGCCAGCACCGAGGGAGATCAGTGTGGTGTGGAGCCGCACTGCGGGGTGCGGGGCTCGGCTGTCTCAGCAGTGGTCTGAAGTCTGCCTCAGTTACACCTTTGAGGGTAGTGTACTCCATGCTCTGGGTCTCTTGCTGAGTGTGTTGGCACCCCTGATGGCGAGTGGGGCATTTCCCCAGGAGCCTATCTATGGGTGGTCTCGCTCTGCAGACACAGCTGTTCTCACCACGTGTGCAGATATCTTAGGCATGCCCCCTTGCCAGATGTGGCAAGATAGTTTCCTTCTTGAACCAAAGTGTCCTAGCTGACTGGCAGTCATCTTGGTTGACAGCAGTAGCACCGTTTTGTTTTACATACTTTATTCTAACCTTGACCAACCAATGCCATTTTATTGGTCCTGCTCTTCACATTGGGGAGCTTTTTTAAAAAAGTACAAAATCCCAGAGTCCTGTCCCCAGACATTCGGCCTTCTTATATCTGGGATGGGGCTTATGAATTTGCACATTTTAAATATAAGTCAGGTGATCTAAGATGTGTGGTTTTGCCCAAACTTTGAGATACTGCTCTGTAGGTCTTTATTAATATACTGATAATATAGAGAAATTGACCCCATATTCTGAAACTTAAAAAACCTCA
>VMDR010013533.1:0-24855 GCA_007922815.1 Macrotus californicus | reverse complement strand
TAGAATTCTTCAGGAATGACACGTTACACCAACATTGTCCAAAAGAACTAATTAATCAAACATGATTAATTTTAATGTAATTACTAAAGAAAGATATATAATTTTATTATGACGCTCTAGCCATACATTTTCAAAATATGCTTATTAAACAGTAAATGTAAGATAATGATTCAGTTAGTTACATTTTTAGAAGTCATTAGGACTGATATTCCTCTGCCATAAATGAATAATAATTTCAAATACAATCAGAGTTAATTTAATAAAAAATATGATTTTGAACTAAGACATAATGAATGACCAATCATTATTTTCTGGTTCCAAAGTAGCAGGGCAAATTAATTCAGTGTCTGTAAGTTTATTTATCACTCTTAGCCTATAAGTGTGATAAAGCATATGAAGCAAAATGTGTGATGTAATCCCATTTGTCATAGTTTATTAACCCTCTTAGTAAAAAGAGATATGACATGGTATTTGGGGCCCTTATGTAAACTGAATATAAGCTGCATGTTTGAAAGGTTTTGCTATTTTGAATAGACATATTATGATACACAGACACAGATAAGAGATGTGAGTAGACAGCTTGAGGTTTCAGAGTCCCTCCTGCAGTGTGTATAGCAGCAGGTACAAGATAAATATCCAAACAAAATCAGATTAAGGGATTAACAGAAGTGGTTTTGCCATGGGTGAGTGAGTGGGGCCAGAGGGAAGGGATTTGTGAGTCCTGTTTTCATTTTTTCTACTTTTACACCAGTGCGTTTTGGGCAAAAGAAAACGGATAATGAATAATTTTCAGGTACAGTTAGCCTGGGAAATTAAAAAAGGGCAGATTCTAAGGATTGTGAAAGGTCATTTTGAAGGTGATTCTGCAGGGGTTAATTAAGAGGGGCTCTATCTCCTCTATGTTAACTCCTATTTCAAATGGGCAGTGATATTTGGATTTTTGTGTTCTCTTTTTTTTTATTAAAAAATGTTTTTTTCCGCCTTGATAGGCCTTATCAATGACAATTGAGGAACGGAAAAGGAAGGACCATGTTTAAAATCAATGTGTAATTGTAAATTAAGAGGCAACATGTAAAATGTATGTTTTTAAAGAGGCCCCTTTAATTCTAGGTCTTCAGCTTGGTCAGTCCTTTATAAAATTTCGAGGCTGATACTAAATGAATAAGGACCAGGAGGAATAAAGACAGTTTCAGAAATTCTCTGGGCCTCTGTCTTATCTACAAGGGGTTTCCCCAAAGAAGTATTGTTCCAGATAGGACTTGGCCATTTAAATTGTTATCTTTATCTTGTACCATACGCACTTAGAGCTTCAGACAGTCTTCTCATCTCCCTTTAAAAAAAAAAATAGAAGTCATACAAAAAAGATATCTATGCATCAGTTTCTAATACCTAACAGGAAAGTCTTCTAGAATGTTAAAATATCAATAAGCAAATATGTATTATAGGATTAAATACTAGCATTGAAAACAAACAAACAAACAAACCAGAAACAAGGAACCAACAAAATTTTCTTCTTGTTTTTGCCTCCTCAGATTCTGGACCTTTATGATCATTGTAGGAGAGGGATATAAAGAATCACAATTCTTCTATTTAAAAATTAAAAAAATTTAAAGTAAATGATGCCATAATGATGCATAAGATTTTTCTTTTGAAAACATTGCTGGGAAAGCCCACATGATTTGAGTGGGAAGGTTCTTTCTCATGAAGAGAGCCCAACAGGATCTGTCTCTAATAAATTAGTACAGTCTTTTAAGATTAAAAATAGCAAAAACATTTTAAATAGTCTGATTATAGTTTCAACACGTCAAACATACATTTCTATCTAGCCTATAGTTTTAAAGAGTCTATGTGGGTTTAACTTATCATCCCTCATTCCAATATGAAAAAAAAAGAAAGAACCAAGTCATTTTTGAATACTTAGATATTCATAAAGACTGTATAAAGTAGAAAGCAAAAACAAAAAAATCTTCACAGATTGTTAGCCATCTCTTTCAACAATTTCTCATAAATTCTTCTCTTTCCTTAACAGTAGATAACCCCCATCTCAAAAGGAAATGCTTTCCCACATTTCCCAAGGAGATCAGTGATTGCTTTTAATGGGAGCTATTGCTCTTTGAGATGTTGAGATGAAGGGAGGAATATCTTTCATAAACCAATAAATGCCAAAGATTTACTCAAGGAGATGTGGCAGAAGCTATTTTTAGCAGGTGAATCTGTGCATTTTTTTCTCTTTGTTTTTATTTTTTCCACTTGCTGAATATCTGTTTTAGGGCAGAGAGCACCAGAAAAAGAAAAAAAAATCAATAAGTAATGTTTAAGTATCTGTTTAGTTCTGCCATTTGCCTATAAGGTATTTTCCCCCCATTTATATTCCATGCTCTGATCAAGGTGTTCAGATTGGGTAACATAGTGCTGAGTTTGAGAGCCAACAAAACAATGGAGCCTTCTGATTCTAAACAACTTCCATCTTTTGCCCCTGCACCCCCAAACTCACAATTTGGTGAACAGTCTGCAACTTGTGCGTGATAAAAAGTTGGAAGGTGGTGGTGACTAGACCTAGTGCCGCCTTATTAAGCCATCTAGCTATAGAATTGTTGTTTTTATACTTTAAAAAAATATGTCTATGCTTTCTTTTTTTTCTTTTTTTCCTTTTTTTTTTTTAGTCAAGTACTTTCTTAAAGAAACAATAGCACCACATTGGCATAGCTGGCCAAACAATAAATGGGAAAGCAAAACTGTGCTACATCTTCCACTTTAATCATACTTTCAAGTGCATAAACTAGTGACAGAAACCCTGGAGCCACAGAGCACGAGGTGCTTTCATCCACACAAGCAGTGACACCCCCAGGAGGGGAAGGATTCTTAGGGAGGCCAGCCTTTTTTTTTTAATGAGATTTTTCAAAGAAGTGATTTTTTTTTCCTCTTAGTATTGCATTGGACTCTGAGTGTGTGCGTGTGTATGATGTGTTGGGGGAGTTTTTCTCTAGCTCTAGAAGAGAGGATTCTGATGGAAAGATGCATTAGCTTTCTCAATGGAGCCTCCTCATCTTAAACTGTTTCAACAATGCCATTACCCTATTTGGGGAAATGAGAACAAAAATTTGAGCTAGGTATTCTGTATCATCATTTAAATGACAAGCCTATGAAGTTGAAAGCTAATTCTTACTAATATTTATGACTGTTTCATGAATATCTTGAAATTGTCTCACTTTAAAATTCCAGAGCAAAGCTTGTGAACTTTTAGTTGCTCCCTTTCTGTCCATCCTGGGTCGTTCTGCTGTAATATATGGCGATAAACTGACTTTTGGAGTTTACAACAAACTGTCTCCTAGTTTTAATTCATTTGAAAATAAGATAGTAGGTTAGTATAATGATTAGTTAATTTTTAATTAGATGACTTACACTACAGTTGGGGAGGATTATATGTTGGGAAAAGTTAAGAAAGATGATGTCTTTGCATATTTAAGCTTTCCTCACTGGAGCATTTGGACTGTGAATAGAATTACTAAGTCAATCAAGTAAGTCATAGACACTCTTAGAATTATCCTGTCCAACTAGATCTGGAAACCTGTAGGTCAGCAGAAGTTGCATCAAGTGTTGCTGGGAATCAGTAACTTAAAAAGGCACACTCTGGGAACAAAAACTAATAATTAGAAGTGCCATTCTGGGAAGAGAGGTCTAGCACCTCACTCCACAGAACCCACATGTTTGGAAAACAGGTGAAGAGGAAAAATGACTTCTAGTTTCTTTTACATCTGTCCATAGTGATCAGAATGACTGCTCAGCATGCCTGCGATGCTCCATTCAAGTAACACTGTGGACTGAGTGGTAAAATACTTGTTGGCTGAGCAGGGGCACCCACCAAATAGACCTTCTTTTTGCATATGTTCTGAATTCCAGGATGTATGTATGTAGGTAGGTAGGTATTTTTATTTCTGGCCTCTGAAGCTTGAGGTGAACCAGTGGGATGAAAGTTAAAGATGTCATTTTTGTTTTCCATATATATTTTCCAAGAATAAAAGGGATCCAATATACATGAAAGAATCAAACCTGGTTGCTTTTCATCCAAAAGTTATAGGGCAGATAAAAGATCCAAATGGTGGGTAATTTATTGTTATAATAAGAAAATATTGGTACATAGACAGGAAACATTTTTTAGGTCACTAAGGGCATGTCCTCACCATTGGATTTTCTTGGTACCAATTTTTAGCTGAACGGATAAGACACATCCATGGAGGACTAGGGGCCACTCTTCTAGGCAGATATGAGGGAAAATTTCTACTTGTGAAGGAAATTTTTGCCTCTTGACTAGCAAGTAGATTTTAACAAAAAATTTAAAAAAGTATGTATATAAATGTATATACATATATGGCCAAGGATAAAAGCAAAATTTATCAAAGAAGGGAACTACAATTTTTTATTAGATATTATTTTGATAGATGAAATCTTGGGCTATTTTTAATATTGCCTAAAGAATGAATACCTGTGTTTTTCAAAATGAACTGTCATTTATAATATTAAAAGAAGTATTACTAGGTTTCTAGTAACTGCTTGAAACAGTCAGTGAGTGTTAACAAATTGAGTAATCACCCTTTTGTGGGTAAAAATCTTTTTGTTTTTCTCCTTTTTTTCTTTTCCTTTCCTTTTGCTTTGTATTTATAAACCCAAATGCAGAATTCAAAATCAAGTTGTTAATCAAATGTCTCTAACTTATTTCAAAAATATTTTAAAAGAGATCGAGCTGCTAGCTTTTCACAACTAGCTAGTTGGGTACATAATTGCGTAGCTTTATTGACAAAAATTAGCATGTCAGGAACATTAAGCTAATCAATTTTCTAGCTATGCTCTACATGGGTTGTTATAGAATTCCTTGCATCCCAGCAACTCAAGGGCTCTGAATTTGCACCTTCATAGCAACCCAGGATAATAATCTGGAGCTTTATCTTTTTAATCCTCATACCACCCCTGTGAGGTAGGTAGATGACGTATTGCCCCATTTTGCAGATGAGGAAACTGAGGCACAGAGAGGTGAAGTGACTTGCCCAAGGTCACAAAGTGGTGAGTCCGTGGCCGAGTCGGCAGATGTTTGTCCTTCAGTGAGAAAAAGCAAGCAGGACTGTTAAACTCCTCGCCTTCTGTTTTCCCCACTCCTTGCTGGACTCGCCAAACAAATTTGCATCGGTGGACTTTGTGTCTTCAGTTTCTCTTGGAAGGCATAATCGGGGGTACTTTGCCTTTCTTTCCCAGGTGGGTGGATTATTAGTACCCTTCCCCTCTGTATCCTCTCTGGCTCCAGGCATCCTTTTGTTTTGCTTTCACCTTTTACCGTTTTGGCCAGATTCTTTCATATAACAAACTACAAAATAGCACCATTGTACTAGAAAAGAGAATTTTACATACTGTTTGATATATCCTGTATTGTTGATATGTGAAATTTACATAGTGCTCTATATGGAAAAAATCAAGAGGGAGAAGTTGCTAATTAAGTCGCACACTAACTCATCATTTGAAGGAACTGTTGAGAATTTGAGACTTTCTATGCTTAACACATACACTTAAAAATGTTTGGCCTCAAAGTTGCAACTATTTGCATTTTTTAAGCAAGATGTGGAAAAATAAAGCTTTGTGTCTAAAATAAATGCATCCAACTTATATTTGGTATAAATGCCACAGATAGAATCTCGTGGATTAAAAATCGGTATGCCACTTGACTGCTTGCTGCTGCTATGGCAGAGGCCAAATTTTGGAAATGTAACGGTGATGAAGGGGGTGAATGGAGATAGACAAACAAGGTCATCAGACACTGTAAAACAAACAACCTGTGTTGTGTAGAAAGAAGTGCAAATAAAAAATTAATAAACCACTTAGACAAGACTGCTGAATGAATGGCTCGAGTAGCCAAGATTCAGAGACAAATTTAGTGCAACTGGATCTAGACAACACCCATGCATTTGTGGCTCTTGAGAGGCAGGGACTAAGATATATATATATATAGATATATATATATATAGATATATAGATATATTTTTTCTTTATAGAACATTATTGATAAAGGATCAACAGCAATCTACCAACTCCAGGACCATTTTTTGCAAGGTGCAAACCTTTTAACAATCACTTCTAAAGACAATGTTTGAAATGTTTACTTGTGTATTTCATTGGGGGGAATGCTCATCTTTTGAAATGTTATCAAACTTAATTTTTTGGTAGGTTTTCTGGTGTTTAACAGGTAACTCATGCACAGCAAAGGACCCTGCCGGTGGCATGTCATTCTTCACTCTTCAGGAAGGTCTTCCTACATTCTGTAATTCTTATTTCCTGCATTCCCTCTACTTGCGTTCTTCAAATGTACTTCCTAAAAATAAGAGAGAAAAAGTGACATTAACTTGGGGAAGTTTTATGTACCTTACCCATCATCTACTTCTAACATTGAGTCTCAACCTTTTATATCTTATGCCTCACCAGTAAACCTAATAGAGAGCTTGGGCCAGATTTTTCTGAGAAAGACCCATTTAAGGAAATGGGCTTTTAGCTAAATCTCACTCAAGCTACTTCTATGTGCCTCTGGTGGCATGGGGACCACAAATTGTTTTATAACCATGCAAACATGTGTTTCTATTCATCTGCTGCTATCACAGATTTATGGATAGAAAGGAAGGACATCATGAAAAATTCAGTCTCCTGGCTTGTAGCATCTTTTCCTAGGGAGGAAAAAAAAAGTCATGTTTTGGGGTTATCATCTGTTGTTTTATTGCATTTTGTTAAGTTTTAATTTTTGTTAAGAGAGGATATTTCTTTTTTATGTCTTCCTTTGTGCCCTTTGGAGAAAGACAGAGTTTTAGAAGACTGGGAAAATTTGTAATTGATTTGGAGTCTGTGACGTCACAGACATACTGACATAGTTTTTACCTTGTAGGATTAAGGATTAAAGACTTAGTACATAAAAACACTTATAATAGGTCTGGCACATGGTAAGTACTATGTAAGTATCACCATCATCAACATCATCGTCCTCATCCATCTTACTCTTTTTATTGTCAGTATTTTATTTTTATTGGAAAGTAACCCTGCCTGAACTAAAATTCCAGAGTTCCTTGCTTTGGAGCTACCATTCACTCATCAACAAGCAACACTTTCATCTAAGGAATACCGCCTTTTATTTAGAACAGAAGCCCTATGATAGCAGGGACCTGGCTGTTTGTTCATTTATAGCCTATGTTTAGCATAGTGCCCAGGATTTTGCAGGTGTTCAGTACATAGCTGTAGAATGCATTAAATATATGAATAAATGAGTGTTTTATAATCATTGTACTTTTCCTATCGTTATTTTATACTCAAATATATTTAAACAGCAAAGTTTATTTAGATCCATTAAAATGTGAAATGAAGCCTAGGAGGAAGTAGCATTTGCACATGTTAACATTAGGTGCTTCTCTTGGTTTCTCCTCTGGCCAGGAGGCCCTTCTAGGAGAATGTAATGGGTAATTGTTAATACAGAGTAGGGCTTAAAGACCCACAGTGGCCCTTTATCTGAGGACAGGTTTACATCAAGACCAAAAACATTAGTTCTTTCCACAGTGGCTGTAATCTCCAAATTTTTCCTTCTGGCTAAGGTAATCACTCACCCGATCATTGTTAGGAGCTTACAGATCATTTGTAAGGGACCTTTAAGTTTACTTGGACATGATGCCTGGAGAGGATAAGAAGCTGAGGCAGAATCAACTACTAATCCTTGGGCTAAGGCCCATAGGGATTTGGTCATTTTTTTTTAACAGTGTGTGGTGGCCTGTCACGTGCCCCCTACTGGGGACCTGGCCCATAACCCAGGCATGTACCCGGACTGGGAATTGAACCGGTGACCCTTTGGTTTGCAGGTTGGCACTCAATCCACTGAGCCACACCAGCCAGGGCTGGTCATTTTTTCTAACATATGCTTTTCAACTCTACCTGGAACATTGGAGTTATCACCGAGTCCTTCATAAAAGCCAGTTAGTACTTTTTAAGTTAATGGCCAATATCCTATTGTGACTAAATAGAAGGAAGATGGCATCATTGTGTAAAAAATATTTATTAAAATATCTAGCTGAGGGGCCACTGGAAAAAAGTTTATGGAAAGAAATTGGGCATTTGTATAGGATAGCTTGAAATGCCATCTGTTTAAAATCCTGGCACTTTCCCCAAATATCATACACCATTTATTAAGTCCACTTAATATGTATTTCTTGTTGAATAAAACATCTACTGTTAAACTACCAGTAAATTTGTATTCCTAATCTTACATCTTATTTTACTTTCTTAGAGGAGTTCCTCAGAAAAATGGCAGAAATACATATGGGGCCACATAGCAGGATCACTGTCATCCCAAACGCTATGAAACATTTCTGGTCAGTTCTCAGCGAACCCAGCTGATTAGGCACGTGACAAGTGGAACTCTAAACAGTTATTTTTAAGGATACTACCTCTCTCCCAAACTACTGACCAAATTAATAAGTCTAAAATATGCTAATTTGAGTTTTACCTTTTTCTGTTTAAGAGGTATACCAACTTAGAGAAAAAAAAAAGATATTTCTAAGGCTGTGGAAAATACCCACACTAGGAAAATACTCAAGAATGAAATAATAATAAATTGAAAGAAAGCCACATGAGGTGTTTAATCTTTAATCTTCACCTCAAGCCAAATTAAATCCCAGATTTGCAGAAGAAGAAATTCAAATATCTTCTATGCTTCACTCTTCACATTCATGATGCTGTAGCAAAAAGACCTGAGGTTAGATCGGTCCACCACATAGATGTTATCCTTTCCCCAACAGGGAGAGTTTTTTCGTTTTGTCTCAACGCTGAGGTGTAAAGTCTGGACAGAGAGAGCCGGCCTATTTCTTCTGGGCCTGTGTCAGCACCGCAACAAAGCCATGGGCAGAAACTCACTTGAGGAAAGCCGACTTTGCTCCAAGTCGCATGGTTCCCATGCACACACACGTTCGGTGGAGGCCATTCAAAACCAGCTGGGCTGTCGTCTGGTTTGCATTTGGCTCCCTTCCCAGGCTCTCACATGTGACTTCTTTGTTGCAGACAATGATAGTGACAAAGCAAAAGCACTCAAGGATTTGGTCTCAGTTGCATCTGTTGCTTTGCTCATTGTGTTAATTTAATTACACTGGCCACACTTGACCATGGGCAGCAAGTGGAGGCATGTCAGAGGCAGCCATCGGAGCTGGCTCCCACTTTCAGGGCACTTCTCGAAGGGTTATGAAACTGTCCCACATTCAGCCAAGCAAAAACTTTTCACTTCAACAGCTTGTCCAAGACAAACAAACCAGCTGAAGCTGTTTCTAGTACGCAACTAGACAGATTTTTGAAAGGAGAACAGTAGTGAGTAAATATTGTTTCCTATTGACACCAGGGAAGGTAAGATTTTTTTAAATGTTGGTTCTCCAGCTCACCAGGGTTGGCTAAGGGAATTTATTTCTCTGAAGAAAGAGTTGGCCAACTCAGTGGGGAATGAGTTTGAGAAGGGTTTAATTTTGCAATATACATTATTTGACATTGTGTACCGTACAAAGATATTTATGAAGCCAGAAAACACCTTGAAGGGGTCATTCACATTTTCCTGTTATCTCTTAGGTTTCATCCTAGCTCCTAGCATTTCAGAAGAAAGCTATCCACAAACTTTTTGAATAAGAAAGTCACTGAGAGTTCATAACAATGGCAATAATAATAATCTTGATTAATATTTGATGCCTCTTCAAGAGGTAAAACAATATCTGGGGCTTCAAGTTCCCAATCTCTCTCCAGTAGCTGTAGCTGATGATGTCACAAGTTGCCCCTGATCTCTGATGGTGGTAGATGCTGGTTTAGGGGGTGAGTGCCATCCTGACCCCAAGTGTGAGCTGACTTATCGATAGAGGAGAGCACAGTATTCAGTGAGCAAAAGCTAACCCCATGGGTATTATAAGTCCTTTTCTCCTTGCCTATCTTTATGAGATTTTTTGCTTGAGAAACAGAATCTAAATGAAGGATGATAATAGGCTTTTTTAAATTTCAGAGAGAAAGCAGTGATATTTTCAATAGACTATGTTTCCGCTTCTACCCACTCCAAACAAGTTGAGTGTGTTGTATGACATAAACTCCAAGAAAAACCTGGCACCCTATAAAAATACTGGGAAAATACTGTCCAGCATGGAATGTTAGTCTATTATACAGCGTAAGGTCCTAACTTAGCACTGACCTTATCCTAAAAAGAAAAAAGTGAGGGGTGGTAGAGAAAGAACAGTACATGATTGAAAGATGGTCTAGGCCTCAGCTCTTTGCCTGTTAAAAAGAATAGGCTCTTGCTATTTTGCTGGCTTGGACTGGAGATGTGAAATTGTGGAGGACAACGTAGATGTCTCAGTATCAACTTTGATATCTCTTTACTTTGGGAAATCACAAGCTCAGATTCAGGAGAGTTAGGTCAGCCTTTCCTCTCCGGGAGCCAAGCTGAATGAGTGTCATGTGATTTTACTCAGCACTTTGGAATGTGACTTTTAAAACCAGAGGTCAAGGTGCACATTTTGAGAGACTTGTGCTCCTGATGGAGTGGCTGCCTCTTTAACAAAAAAAATGAGAGGTATGTAGACAGACACAGTGTTGGTTAGCCCAGCCTCTTGTTTTTTTGTTGTTTTTTTTTCCTGGAAACCACAGCATCCTATCTTCTATGTGATTATGGTAGGAATGGCCATTTTTTTCTTAATATAACCCTCTCCTCTGGACACAGTGGACTGGCCTAGGTCAGGCTCCTTCCCCAAGCCCCAAAACTGAATGTGGGAGCAACACCAAGGCAAGATCATTCCAGGGGAATACAAGACTCCTTTTCTTTATGGGCCAGCTTTGGCTCAAGGACTTTCCTTGGATTGTACAGCCATCTAGGATGCTTCAGTCAACCTACTTCCCCTCTCTCCTTCACTTGGGGTCAGACTTGTATTGTCTTCTTACGGCTTGCTTAGGCTTTCCTGATTCTCTCCTATTTCCTTTCATACAGACATTTTCCCTAATAAAACCCTTGCTCACTTAACCCAGTCTCATCTGTTTCTTGGAGGACCTGGGCTTACATAGGTGCCCTGGATCCAGACTCCCCACACAGGACTTGTGTGACCTTGACAATCACTAGGCTCTTCTCTTGCTCTCAGTTGCCTCCTCTGTAAAATGAGAGAGTAAAGCAGGAGTACCCACCTCAGAATGCTGTGACATGTGATCTCCCTCACACAGTTACCTGGCATGGAGAGATATCTATAGTAGGGATGCAAGAGAGTGTATTGTGTGAAGGGCCCTTGGCTTAGATCCATTTTGTGAACTAGTTAGCAACGTCAGTATGCTCTGCCTTCTGTGCTGTCAAGGGTCCACTCTGTGTGGCAGAGTGAATTGTACATGTGTTTGTTTCCCCACTAAAAAGCAAGCTCCTCGAGGGCAGTAGCATGGGTCCTTCACCTCTGTATCTACCCCTGAAGCATGGTGCTCTGAGCAAACAAACCAGGAAATACTTGTTCAGTTGATTTAACAATTGGAATAGACTTCATTCAAGTCAACAGCAAGGCTGTTACTTCCTGCTGGGCTCTGTACAAGGACAAAGAACACACAGCCCCCTCCAGTCTCAGAACTTGCATTTGGTAGGCTGTGCTAAGGTAAATGCCAACAAACAGATTCAGAAGAGAGAGAGCAGTGCATGGTTAACACACTGGAGTCCATTTTGAGTTTCGATTCTGGTTTGGCCACTTGTTAGAGAAAGACCTTGGCGGGACATTTAACCTCACTCTGCCCAAGATTTCTAACCTGTACAATGGGGATAATTATAGTATTTACCCTACAGGCTGAATGGTGAAGATTAAATAGGGTGGTTTGCTATAGCCCTTAGCACCGGACAGATGCCTAATAAATATCAGCTATTGTTATTGATATTGCCTTTTTTTTTGGTAGTTACTATTGTCAAAGCATATCCCGTTCTCTGGCTAGAGAAAGAGTAGCTACCTTCCTGGATGCCCAGAACCTCTTGGAGTGCTGGGATATTGGATGTATAGCTCTTTCTCCCCTAGGGACTGGTGCGTTCTGAGGAATCCCTGGGAATTAGGGAACTTGTACTTGTCCCTTCATTATTCTTCCATTATCCCGACCTAGCAACTTTTTTAGTCTTTGAAGGATATCTCCTAACTCCATTTCTAATATGTCTGCCTGTGATATAAGAAATCACTAATGAAATGGTTTAAAAGCCTAGCAAAAAAGAAAAAAAAGGAAAAGAAAAAAAAAAGAAAAGAGCTGAGGGACAGTTTCCCTCACTGGCAAGAGGTATATCTGTTGCCTGTAATAGTCTTGAAGGATGTTGTAAAATACTGCAGTGTTCAGGGCTGCTTAGACTGTTGATTTTATGGGCAGCTTGTTTAGTTAGCTGTTTGTGTTTGTGTTACATTTTTAAAATAAAAAATATGTTTAAGCATACTATCTTTCCCAGAGGGAGTTGATTTTGGAATTGTTGAAAGGTTCAAATGTTGTGGTATTTAAAAAAGGGAAACACCAGATTCTAGCAATTTCCCTGATATGTGCTAAAGATTCAGCACATTTCTGTCTAAAAACTGAATTTGATGATTTTTTTCTATTAAGCCTCCAAAATGCCATTCTTTCATCTGACATACAACTTATGCTAGAATAGTTAAACCAGTGTATGCAGTAACTTACATTACAATGTGCCGGGGAGATGTGAAGCCCAGAGTTTTTTACCTTTTGGTGTCATTTCAACACAATAGTGATGAGGTCACAGGGTTGGTAAGAAAGGGTATGGCCCTCTTCTACTCATTATTAGTGTGTGTGATGCATCTGGGCAGAGCATTCAAGTACTGTGTTCTGCAGACTGACAGCTGTTGCAGGGCTGGGTAAAAAAGGTGAAGGCATTAAGCAAAAAATAAAAAGAAAAACAAAACAAACAAACCAACACCATATAGATACAGACAACAGCATGGTGATTACCAGAGGGAAAGAGGGTGGGGAAAGGCAAAGGAGGGTAAAGGGGAAATAAATGATGATGAAAGGGGACTTGACTTGGGTGGTGAACACACAGTACAAGATACAGATGATGAACCCCTGAAATTGGTGTGATTTTATTAACTAATGTTATCCCAATAAATTCAATTAAAAAAAACAAACACTGTGTTCTAAACTTTCCTCCTCACTGAATTGAGAGAAATTTTGGACGTTTAGAAGGCTCTTCCCAACAAAAGGCAAAATGACACTATGACAAGTTGAGGTGATTTGCATCTGTCTGAGGTTGATGGGAGCCTTCGGCATACAAAAGTAAACATACCTGGTACCAGCTCTTGCTTTCCCAGGACAGAGCATGGTGCAAGAACAATTCATGTGTGCAGACCGTTATTAAAAATCAGAATTGTTTCATCGTGCCAAAAACACTTCACAAAACACTACCTTGAATCCTAGTGTTCTTTTGAAGAAGAAACAAACATCATTATTTACCTAAGACACAAATCAGAGCATCCATTAGTGGCCTCAGTCAAACAATACTGGCAAAAGAATAATAATAATGCTATGTATTCATTGATCCATTCATACTTTTCATAGTTTTTAGTCCCACAGTGCTTCATGAACTATTCAAGCATGCTGCACTCACACCATGACATAAATATTGCATGTTCCCAAGCCTACAGTTGTAAGCTCATTAGGAATCCTTAACCAACCCTCAACTTGCCATGGGCTTGTTCCTAGTCATTTGAAATTTTTGCTCTACTGTAATTGTTATCTACAGCTGTGGAAATAGCACATCACATTTTCATAGATGGCAGGGCTGGTTGGTCTTTGATTACTTGACGTCTTGGAGTTGGTCAGACATAAAGCCTAATGTGAACATTTGTATTTTATACAGACTTTGTAAAAACTGTTGGCATATGAATCCCAGCCTGGAAGCCTGGACCACTTGGCCAGTTTGGGTTTATTGTAAAATCTCTTAGTCTCTCAGTGGGAATTTGGGGGCTATTTTACCAGAGAGAAGAGTTGTCATCTTGTTCAGCCTTTCATAGATTTTGCTCATAACATCCCACCTTCCTATGGAAATTCTGACATTGCCAGTTAGAGGAGCCAAGGAGAACAGTATAAACAGTTGCCCCCTTTTCCCCAGAATGACAATGACCTGTGCCTACTTATATAAATGGATATTCCTTTATCTGATTCTAGGATCAAAAGTGTATGCCAGAGTGAATAGAGTAAGTTAGAAGTTAACGGCTATAGAGAGTGAAAGTGGTGGAAAAAACATTTGATAGTTTTTGCCAGTAATCTCATTCCTTAGTAGGAGGAGAGGCAAGGGACACTGAAAGGAAGACGGGCTGGATCCATTGACCTTCAGTTGTGCTGGGTCAAGAATGAGACCTGAAAGTTTCTAAGTTGCAAATTGGTTCTATGTAGAAGTTACTGGATTCTGATCGATAGGACCACTACAGATTAAATTGGAAGTGGATGAAGTTCCTAGATCCTTAGAAAATATAATTTAAAAAAAAAAGAAAAAACTTCTCTCTGCCCTTCAATAATGTTTCCTTTATTTCATGACCAATATTTAACTTAGGACTAGAACCTTTGAGAAGACAAAGGAATTATGCATTTTCTGCATGGTGATTAGATTTTATAGAGCAATTTACCTTCACTGAAAGAAAAGCCAGAAAGCTGTTTTTACCTGTAATTTTGGAATGTGACTCATCCCAAACCCTCAGTGTACACAAGAAAGAAAACTACATAAATACACACAGAGCACAATAAAGAAGAGAAAATACCAACTCCCCACACCCCAACTATTTGCTGTAGTTAATTACAGATTGCATATTACCACCAAGGACATTTAAAGTTAAAATTAGTTAAATTCACCTTTAGCATTCTTATTTTTTATCAAACCTCTACTTTCTCAAGAGTGAGTTTCCTGACCAATGGGTCTTAAAACTATAACCACATTAATTAATAAATAAAGATGGAACTTCCCAAAATGTTTTCTACCTCTTGTTACTTATCTAGCAATAGCCCATCAGAGCTATAGTTGAGTTCCTAGTATGGTGAGAACTCTCTTAGCAGCTCTCTAGAAGTACCAGACATAGATCCATAGACCCATTGTCCCACACCTCATTATTTCCCCGCTGTTCTAAATTTCTATTTCTCTCTTATTGAGTTTAAACCTAAGTCTTTATTTCTCAATCATCTCTTTTTGTTGCTGGATAAAAATGAGGTAACACTAAAAGTGTTCAAAGAATCCCACTAAAAAAGAACCTCAGATATGTGGGCATTAAGGAAAGGTGCTCAGGTTTCAGTTGGGCCCTTGAGAATAGAGAAGCTGATTTTGATCTTGCAGGTCTGGAAGTTCAGTAACCACTGAAGAACCTTTGCTAATCTCATTTGTTCTTTCTTTAAAAATGGACTAATCTTGTTCAGATCAATAAAGATCATCACTGATGTTCAAAGGAATCAGTAGCCGGGGAGCATACAATCTGAGGAATTCTATAGTGGATATTCTAAACCTCATCAAGAGCATGCTGTTTCATCTAAAAATGATTTCTACCAAAATTGAATTTCAGACTATCAACTTTACCCTTGGGTTAAAAGTCAGCTCCCATAGACACAGTCAACAGTATGGTGATTACCAGTGGAAAAGAGGGGTGGGGGAGGTAGAAGAGGGTAAAGGGGGTATAAGTGATGATGAAAGGAGATTTGACTTGGGGTGGTGAACACATAAGATAGTATACAGAGTATATTATTATAGAATTGTACACCTGAAACCTATATAATTTTATTAAGCAATGTCGTCACAGCAAAATATTCAATAAAAATTTAAAAAGTTACCTCCCCATTTTCTAGTAAATATTGCAAAATGCCCTATTCCCTTTATATGGACAAGTAAAGAGAATAAACCTCATTTACCCCCATGGATGCTAATAGACTTGAGAAGTGGCTAAATGTATTACTGAGGAAAATACTGTTTTCTGTTGGTGGTTGGTGGGAGGGAGGTGGTTAGGGAATGGAGGGAGAGAAGAGGAAAGGCTCTCCGGAGCTTATTTCTTTGCCTCTTTCTCCACCCTTTCATCCTAACAGCACTCACACTAGAAGCTCTATGAGGTTTTGTTTATTTTCAAGAGATGTTTGAAAGAAGATCAAATGCTTGTGAAAGGCACTGGATCGGCAGCCCTAGAAACTGAAATGTCCCGGAAGCAGTGTGAGCCCGGAAATATCCCACATTTCTATTTATTTTGGCAATTTGATTTAAAACTAGTAAGAGCTGGAGTTCATGCTACAATTAAATTTTCCTCAGGCACCATGAAATGAAAACACATATTACATTTGATTTTAACTGGTTGAGAAAAAAAGGTGGTTTTCTGGAAGTTCATTCTATGACCAAAAAATAAAAGTTAAAGGATCCTCACATGGGACAAGTGAGCTTCCTTTTACGTTGTAATTATTTGTAGAACTGGGTTCTCCGGTTGGAAGAGGTCTTAGGTCACAGAGTTCTCTTTTCTTGTCATGAGCGTGAAACCTACTATCATGTCGCTGAAAAGTGTTGGCAGCTTGGACTTAAAGTTTTGGGTGATATGAGACCTACTTCTACCTGAGGAGACCTATTTCTTTTTCAGATGCCTCTAATTTTTAGAACTAAGTAAAATAATATTAACAAAACTTTAACAGTGCTTACTTTGTACTGGCACCAATTTATTCATCATTATATATGTGTACACGCACACAACACAGAATCTGAAATCCTCACAACTGGATGAGGTAGAGTCAATTAGATAGATTCAGTTAGGTAGATTCTCATGGACAGATGAGGAAACTGAGGCACAGGTAAGTTGCATAACTTGCCCAAGTTCATACCCCTAGTAAGCAAGTCAGGATTTGAGCCTAGGCAGTGTAGTTCTTGAGTCTGTACTCCTAATCTTCTAGTGCTTTACTGCCTCTCCAATCTTTAGAATTCTCCTTTACGCCTACTACAGAGATTTGCACATTGCAGGTGCTCAATAAAAAAAAAAAATTTTTTTCAATAATTTTATTTCAGGATCCCGATTCTTTACATATTCCCATAAGTTTCACATACAATCATCAATTTTCCCTAAGAGAAACCGTTAAAACAGTAGAAATTTAGGAAATGACTAATACTCTACCTACTTCAAAAAAGTATTGAGGGGGCTAATAGGTACATAATATTCACTATAAAGGACTCAGGCAGTTGCTACCATTAGCAGTAGGACTTGAATAATTTCAATTTAGGCTAAAGATGGAAATTCTGAACATGCAACACTTGTGTAAGCACAACCCCTTTGCTGTCTCTCCTACTCTGTACTTGCCTCACCGTCTCACGCAACAACAAGAGGAATTATGCCATCTCAGCAGTGTTATGTATTTTTATATCTGTCTTTCTACCACTACTCACCTGTCTATATCACCCATTTATCTGTCCACCTATCCATCCATCCAGCATTATATGCTATGTATCACTAAGTGATTAGTATTGATACTAGAGAGGGGGGAATGGAAAGACTATAATAGACTCTTCCCGTTTACTTAGTTCATATTATTCAGAAATCACAGGTAGCCATTCAAGATAATTGCTTTAGAGTTATTAAAAACCCATCTCCAAAAGAAGTATGTTTTAATCCATAATCTGAGAGTTAAACATTCTTTAACTGTAGAAAATTTTATTGCTTTTTTTCCTTTTGATGTCTTTGTCTTATTTTTTCTTGAATGAAGTTCGTCATTGGATATAATTATAGTTTATCCAAACCATGATTTATAATTGACACTTATTCAGTCATGCATGAAAGAAGGAAGAGATAATTCTCTAAAGAACCTTTTTGTATGACATGAACTGTTCATTCTTCTGCTCAGCTGTGGTCCCTTGAACAGCCATCTGTGTTTGCTGGCTACTCTCAGGTGGTAGGCACAGTAGGTATTGGCCTGTGCCTGGGGCTGGTCCTCGAGTATGATGTGTTAGTGAGAGAACTCAGCATCTCTTGCATAAGGTGGCTAGACAGATGGCTTTCTTCTGCTCTGATAAGCCAGGATCCACTTCACAACCACAACAGCCATGGCTTGGCTCCCATCTGGGGATTCAACATGCTTCTGATTGGACCTTTCCTTCTAGATTGAGTCTTGGGCATATCCATGTATTATAGATTTTGGGTTTTCAGTGAAGCATTGAGGAAAGATGACCCTGAAGTAGAAAGCATGGCAGGGGCATGAAGGACCAGGCAGAAAGGAGGTTCCTTTATACCATGACATCTTTGATGTAGGTGACTTGGATGAAATGCTTTGCTTCTTGGTTTAGTCATTTTCTTACCCCAAGGGTCACCATTTACTTGGCTGAGCACTTACCCTCTCTCAGCTCTTATAATTAGTAATTTGGGTGATCTTGAGACTTTTTTTGCTTCATTATTCACGGAGACCCTAAACCTACCATTGAAATCAAGGGAGGTATAGGTCTCTAAGACCTACATTCTGTGATTTGATTGAGCTTTTCTTTACCCTCAGGGGAATCTGGCACCCCTGCTCTCATTTACTCCTTCTTTCTGGTGGAAAACTATTAAATCAGTGGGAGACTTCACGTGGCCACTTCTGCCTCATTTTTTCTTTTGGAATTTGTATTAGTCCATGTTGATTATGTGCTGTTCTTTGCTGGACAGAAGGAGGGCAGCTTAGAACTCAAGCATACATTTACCCATTTCTGGATATCAGTATCCTTACCTTTAAAATGAAGTGGTTTGAACCAAATGATTTCTGAGGCTTTTTGCAGCTCTAACATAACATGGTCTTAGTATTTCCATGGAGTAGAAACTCCTAGGATTTCAGATGTAGGGGTGTGTGTGTGTGTGTGTGTGTGTGTGTGTGTGTGTGTGTGAGAGAGAGAGAGAGAGAGAGAGAGAAAGAGAGAGAGAGAATTTTCTAAGAGATAGAATCAGGAGGCAGTTAAGTTTATACATCAGAAGCCTTCTATTAGGACTGGATTGTGCTACCCACCCCAAAATTCTTATCCTGAAGCCGTAAACTCCAGTGCCTCAAAATATGACTGTATTTGGGGATGGGAATTGTCATACAGGTAATCAAATTAAAATGAGGTCATTATGATGGGTCCTAATCCAATATGACCAGGGTCCTTATAAGAGTAGGAAATTTGGGCACAAGGATATGCATAGAGGGAAGATGATGTGAAGACACAGGAAAAAGAAGGCCAATTACAAGCCATGGAGAAAGGCCTGGAACAGATCTTTCCCTAATATTTTTCAGAAGGAACTAACCCTGCCAACAGTTTGATATTGGACTTCCAGTCTCCAGAAGTATATGAAAATAAATTTCTGTCGTTTAAGCCACCTAGTCTGTGGTACTTTGTTATAGCAGCCCTAACAAACTAATACACCTTTTATATCTGATTCTCAAGTGTAAAAGAAAAAAGGTTCAATGACCTCCTCTCATAGGTTACCTCACAAGCTTCATAGGCCTTTAAAATACTGGGTGCCCTTTGGCCCAAACCTGGACTTGACTAAGAAATATAGCCTTCAAAGACATCCCAGGAAAGGATATCTGGGAACTTCTATGGCACATTTCAATCTTGAGGAGAATTTGGGGCTAACACCAATATTTAACTCTGGACAAATATTGACATGAGCAATTCTTCTATGGTAGATTTACACAGAAATTTAAAATGCATTTAAAAGCCTTGATTTTTTTTTTAGTCTTAATTCTTTTATTGAATTTTTTGAGGGGGAGGAAACTGTGGCTTATTTGCCTCTTGTATAATTTTTGTTCTTTTTTTCATTCTTGCTACTGTCTTTCTTTGGACTTTCTTGGGCATTACATGCTTCTTTTCCACCTTCTCCATGTTTAATAGCCACATCCTACAACAGGTTCCTTCTCTTCCTTCCGTCTCAGGTGTTATCTAGCTCCTCTAGGCTACTGCTCTTCATTTCCTCTATTGCACTTCCCACTTTTCTTTAGCGCTGTCTGCTGCTCTCTCATCGTCCTGGCCTCTCTCTGCTTTTCTCCTCCATTTTTCTTTTTGCTTCTGTGTTCAGATTCTAGCTCCAGTCTCCCTCCTCTGCTCTTTCTTCTTTCCTTTCATCTGCTGACTTGTTTCCGTCCCCTCCATCTGTTCCCCTCCTGGGTGTTTCTTTGGCCCACCTTTCCTTCTCCTCTGAGACTTCATTTTCTTGTTGGTAGATGGGGGCTGATACTGTAAATATCACAAAAATAATTGCATTGAGAACAGGTGGTTCCCTTGGTGTCCCGGAAGACAGAGCCTTTGAGTCAGCCCAGAATGCCCGGGCTCCACAGGATGCGGGAGACAGCACTGGTGTTGGACAGGTGTCTAGACCTCAGTCACAGGACCCAACATTCCAGAACTTTGGGACACACCCTTGACCCCCACCCTCGCCCCAGCTAGAAATTGAAAAACACTGGGTCACCTGGTAAGAAAAAGAATTAATCTGCCATCCCCAACCCCATCACAACTTTTTGGTCTCATTCACCTAAAAGTAACTTCTATGGTGCTTGCTCCCTGACCATTGGCTACTGTGTTTGTGTACCAGGTTGTGCCCAGTCCCTTTCTATCCCTCAAGGTGGCTCCCTGGAGTCACATCTCTGCTCAACCCCCCTGGTCCTCCACCGGTCTTGGCTGCTGCCGCAGTTTAGGACCAGGAAGGAGCCAAGGTGTCACTGTAAACATCTTGGTCTCTCGTCTTGGGCTTTCTGCACAATGCTACTTTTGGCTCCAAAGATTAACACCACAGGTGGTGGATTTTGTTTGGTTTGGCTTTCCATTTTGTCAACAGAGTCCCCAGGAGACACTCTCCTTACTCAACCTTCCTCACTTCTCTTTTCTTCCTTCATTTTCTCTTTAGTTCTCACTTTTTCTACCTCATGACTAAAATTTTAATCACTTATATTCATTTGTTCACTCATTCATTCACTCTTTCAACAAAAATTTACCAGGTGACAAACATGAATCTGATGATTTACTTAATTTTGATGGCAGAGATAGTACCTCTAAGGTTTGTTTAAAGTCTAGCTCTTAAAAAGACACTTGCAATTTTTGGTCATTAGAAATTTCTAGGTATTCTTTGAGCCAGACAGAAATTTCTATTTTTAATGTTGTTTCTTTGTTTGCCACTGAATGTGAATTACAAATAGTTCCCATTTTAGAGTATTGTTTTTGCACCTTTGCAGAATACCAGGGCTTGCAATTATCCAGGCTTTATTCTTAATTACAGTTATGACAGATGTTCACACTTGCCCAACAGTTGTGTTGTGCAGACACATAGAGAGCATCGTATGTACTACATTAACTTAATTCTGACAGCAACTCAATGAGGTCGCTATTACCATTATCCCAATGTTGTGGATGCAAGTAAGGCTTGCATAGGTCACACTATTCCGCTAAGGGCTCTCAGCTGATGATTGCAAAGCTAGGACTTCAGTTTTGTCTGACCCCCAAAGCCCATGTTTAGTCACTGTTCTCTGCCACCTCCTGGTTATCAGATCATCCAGAGCAGTAGAAGAGAGAATTTGCAACATGGAGTGACCAAAGGGATGGACATCTAGGGTGGGTGAGAATGGAGCTATTTTGACCCGTAAGCCCGGAGACTAAGGGGATATAATTACTGTTTGGTGACCTGCCCCTCCACACACACATACAGGTATGAGACACAGATCTCTTGAGGAGGGCCAGAACTCACCCCAGCTGGCTTACCTTCTGAGCCTTGGGCATGTCGGTGTGGCGCTGGGCACGGACGGAGCGGGCCGACTTGGTAGGCTTGAGGGGTGCACAGTACATCTCCAGCCTCCTCAGATCACAGCTCCGGAAGCAGCATTCATCCACAATGCCTGTCTGGGGTGCCCTCCGACTGTTGGAGCCATATCCTGTGGGCTTGTCTGTGCAAATTAAATGCAGAGTAGTCTGGCTTTAGAGTAGAATATTCCATCTTCAAGGTTTCACCCAGCCTCCGAAGACTCCCCTCTCCCCACACCTAGTCGGCCCACACTTTTTTATGTCAACTTCTTTTTGAAGCTTCTCCAACAATTCTTATGACCATAGATCCTTCTGGATTGAAGTATGTCTCCTGGAGTCTGTATTGTACTCCTTAGCACTAACTCATTCACTATGTACTTTGTGTTAATTCTCCTGAAGTTCTCAGCAACTTCAAGAACCTTGTGTTCGTCCAGTCCTGGCTTTTCCTTATATATTGGCTTAGCTGAGAGGCTTCTAAGGATATTAATTAAAAGATCGTGTATTCACTTTCCTTAATCTTTTTAGCAAATCTGCATAGTTTTTACATGCAGAATGGCTCAAGTATTTGCTCTTTTGCTTAACTGCTTCCACTGTAAAATCAGAACAAGCATCAGTGAAGTTTTAAATCTAGAAAGGACTCCCACTTTTCTGATGTGAAGACTGAGACTTGGAGCTGGAAGTGACCGGCGCAAAGTCATTATGCCGTAAATGGTAGAATCAAGATTTAAACTCAGAGCTTCTCTCTGCAAAGGCAAAGTGCCTCGTGGAGCCCCGGAGGCCTGTGGTACAACTCTGGACAAGTCATTTCAGCTTCCGGGGCCTCCGTTTATTCATTGGTAAAGTGGGGTTAATGATATGTGCCTTGTCAGGATTGTTTGAGGATTATGTGAGATAATGTATGAAAAGTACTTAGAGTACCACCAGACACATAGTAGGTCTTAAATAAATATTGGTTTGCTTCCTTCGAGCACCCTTTTCCAGGATCTTACATGGCTTGTGAAGAAACAGTGTGACTGTTGATTGCATCCAGAAACCTTAGAATTTGGAACTGATAGTAGTACCAGTGTGATAGGGCTCCCTCCCCTATTACCTCACGGAGACCAGAACAATCAATTCTGGTGGGATTTTTTTTTCAATTTTGTTTTCTTATAGAATAATTATTAGACTGAGAATGGACTAAATGTCCACCTTTCATGTGATTTGGATTGCCCGGAGGGAACACCATGAGTCAAATTTCTCTTGATATTTGCAAATCAATTAGACCTCTTTACTTGGCAAGTAGGTTCTGGTTTGGTTTCATTTTTTATTTTGATTTGAACACGCTTTTCCTGGCTCTAGAATGAAAAGAGAGGGCAAAACAAGCTTACAAGGACCTTAAAATGTACCTGAGTTCTTTGTAAGCTTTTTGTCATAGTAGAACTTCTGTTAAACCAAACATCGATTACACACCAAATATATAAAACAGACAACAGTCAAACTGCCTTGGCTCAGGCAAGGGCAGAGGGACCCAGTCTCAGATTTCTTTCATGTCCCTTAACTCCCTTTGGAGGTGAGGGTCCTCGGTTTTCTCCACTGACATTCAGGCTTTATGGAAGAATCCAAAGATCCAGAAGAATCCAGTTAATCAATCTGACCTACATTCAGTTTTAATTCCTGGCACAGAAGATAGCATTATATTTTAAATAAAAAAAAAATCTTACATTTCCATAATAATGACATCATTCTTTAGAATGGAGTTTTGAAAGTCAAAATTCCCAAAGTATATTTTAAGCTTCCTGGATGGGGGAGATCAGGCCCAGGTTCATGGCTGACCACCAAACTGGTTTAGTAGGCTTGCTGCTGGCAGGGCCAATTGTTCCTGGCACCCTCTAAGTACTCAAATGTTTTCCTGATGCTTAACACAGGAGCCTGGGGATGCTTATTCCCCATAAGGCAGGTTCATAGTCACTTAGGACAGCAGAAGGTAGTAACTCAGTGAGGGTTCAGTCTGTGGTCTCTCTGAGTGGGGTCTGCTGCAAACCCTGAGGGTTCCTTGTGATTGAGGGCTTCGGGGGACCAGGCAGCCGGCCCCAGTTGGAGCCTCTGTGGGGCTTTCACTTGCCATTGGAAGGTCAGATAGTGCAGAAGACTCAGTCACTCTGTAAAACCGCTGTGCTGTTTTAGTCCGTAGATCAATGAATTTAGGGGCAAAGAGAGTTAGGGTTTTTCTGTAATGTTTTATAAAGAAAGTTTACATTATGTCCATATATTCTTTTTTAATGCTGTTGAAATAGTGGTATAAAGACTTGGATTTTGCCATAAATGTAACTATCAGTTTTCCTACCACAAACCTAAAGGATGTTTTTCTTTATCTATTCATAATGTCTACAATGGACTAATTGTACTTCACTGGGGATATATGAATATAACAGTGTTTACCTATTGCCTTTTAAAGTTTAATTAGTCCTTTAAAGTATCCTATAGGCTTGGTTTCTGGTTCTACATGAAGATATTTAACAACAACAAAAAAATCATTTCTCACCAGTTGAGAGGGCACAGTTGAGGGTCAAAGTTTTGCTCTTTATCTTCAAATGCCTCACATTACGTCTTTTTTCAGAACCAAAATAAAGACACTTGTTGCTATGGACTAGTACTAGAAACCTGATACAACGTGGTTTACTAGAAAGGCAGTAACGTAATTTGCTCCAATATCAATTTTGAGAAAAATAAGGATTTTTAATGACCTCTAAATTGCAGCTATGGTCATTATGGCTAACTTTTAAATGCAACAGAGCAAATTGTTCATCCTTTCTTTTAAAAACTCCTCAGTAGGCACTCTGCAGTCTGCTCCAGTGGGTGGAATCATAACTTGGTAGGAGAGCAGGAAACAAACACTGGCTTAGTATAAGAAAAAGAATTTCTAACAATTTGAACTCAAAAGTTTAAAAAATGGGACAGACTTCTTTTAAAAATAATAAACTTCTCGTTGCTGGAAGCAGTTAAGTAAAAGTTGTATGAACACCTATGAAGACCCTAGGATCATATTCCTGTACTGAACACAATATATGACTGCTATGGTGCTTTCTATTGTAAAGAATCTG
>VMDR010013532.1:0-24857 GCA_007922815.1 Macrotus californicus | reverse complement strand
ATATTTTGAGTATGTCAGCTGTCTCCCGCTATTGGCCTCTGGTGGGTAGAGGCTGCTAATCATCACCCAATGCATAGGACAGCCCCACAGCGAAGAATTATTTGGCCAAAATGTCAACAGTTCCAAGAAACTTCACAAACCACTTTTGACACGTTTGACCAGTCACAGCACCTTCTCCATATACTGCACCAATCTTTTTTTGCATTTTGGTTGCATTTTTACCTTTCCTGAAATAATAAAGCATAATATACCAAAAATGTTGCATATCTTCTATCCTTAATATTAAAATGACTGCACAAAAATTCACCAATTTTGACGTTTTTAATGCACGCTGATATGACAGCTGTCACAATGCAATCCAACAAAATTGTTTCAGATGAAGTTAAAGACAACTAAGCACTATTAGAGCCATCATCGGAAAAAACTAAACGAACTTTTTGGCCAACCCAATATATTGCCAAATTGCCCTTCCAAACTATACTATCATTTACATTTTCATCATACAAGTGTTATTTCTCTGTATTTTAACCCACATTCACTAAAAACATTGAAAAATATCTCCACAAATTTGATAGATAAAATTTGCTTAATCTATTGTTATATTCACAGCCTATTTGCAGTTGGTAATTTGTCTTCACTTTGTGAGCTTTTAAAGAGTAGATTTTCGGATGTATTTGGCTTTTGCCCTCACGGCTGCTGTGTGTGGTACCATGCTTGGGAAATGTATACAAATGTTCTGCAGCCCAAGTGTCTGTAGCAGTTTACCTGTATTTTATTCTATTACTTTACTGTTTCACTTTTTAACAAAAAGTCTTTAACCTGCTAGTCATTTTGGGGGGAAGAGTAAGACATAGATATACAGCTGTTTTTATCCCTCAAGTGTTGGTCCAGTTCTCTCAACACCTCCATTGTACAGACCTTCTGTCCCCACTTGTGCTTTCGAAAGTTAAAAAGTAATTCAGTTATTTAAAAATCTGCATTGCGTTCTGTACAAAACATGCTGATCTAAACATTTAAGAATCTTTCCATGACTGCAGTAAAAATGCGAGCCCTCTGTCATATAGAGCCTGTTAATGCCGTTGACAAAAGAATTCTGGATTCCTTTATCACGTGAAGGAGTGGGGCAAAATCATTCAATGACGGCCAGTGAGGGCTTCTCAGTAATCTGGTTACCCTTTCTTTAAGCCTAAATTGCTTGGAAAATTCCAAGGCAAGATCTGGTGCATTAAACAGCATTAGAAAAATATTTTCTTTATTTACAAAAGTTTATTGTATTTTTCCATTAGTATTTAATCCCCTTATACCCACCTCTTCCCTGCAGTCACCCCACTGTTGTCCACGTCCCTGAGTTCTTTTTCCTTTCTGCTCCATCCCTCCCCACCAACCTTCCCCCCACCCAATAGCTGTCACCTGTTCTCCGTCTATGAGTGTTTCTGTTCTGCTTGTTAGTTCAGTTTGTTCATTAGATTCCACACATAAGTGAAATCATATGGTATCTGTGTTTCTCTCACTGACCCATTTCTCTTAGCATAATGTTCTCCAGGTCCATCCATGCTGTCGCAAAGGGTAAAATTTTCTTCTTTTTTTTTACGGCCGAGTAGTATTCCATTATGTAAATATTCCAGTTGTTTTATCCACACATCTACGGATGGACACTTGGGCTGCTTCCATATCTTGGTGATTGTAAATAATGCTACAGTGAACCCAGGGGTACCGATGTTCTTTTGAATTAGTGTTTTGGGTTCCTTCGGATATATTCCCAGAAGTGGGATTGCTGGGTCAAAAGGCAGATCCAGTTTTAATCTTTTGAGGTATCTCCACATTACTTTCCTCAGTGGCTGCACCAGTCTGCATTCCTGCCAACAGTGTGCAAGGGTTCCCCTTTATCACATCCTTGTCAGCACTTGTTTGTTGATGTATTGATGACAGCCATTCTGACAGGTGTGAGATGGTATCTCATTGTGGCTTTAATTTAACCTAGGACATTGCTGGTAGCAATATTTTATCTGATATATTTCCCTAGGCAAGGGAAACAAAAGAAAACATAAACAAATGGGACTACATCAAGCTAAAAAGATTTTGCACAGCAAAGGAGATCATCAACAAAATAAAAAGACAAACCATGGAATGAGAGGGCATACTCACCAATACATCTGATAAGGGGTTAATATAAAAAATCTATAAAGAGCTTACAAAACTCAACACCAAAAACGAACAAATAATCCAATTAAGAAAAATGGTCAAAGAACCCGAATAGACTCTTCTCCAGAGAGGACACACAGATGGCCAGTAGACATCATGAAAGGATGCTCAGCATCACTAATCAGCAGAGAAAAAGATTTTCTAGTTGCTCCCTAATTGTAAAAGAATATTTAAAATATTCTATAAAAGTTCTAGATGGCTTATCTGTTTACTTAGTAACAATTTTGAAAAATAGAACACTAACTCCTTTTTTGCCCTTCTTAAAAAATTAACACTGCTAAGGAAAACTGGAAATGTCTCCTAAAATCACTGATTATGATGAAAATGGGAGTAACAGCTGAATTCACTCAGTAACTGATTAGATTTTTGTCCCGTTGTTACCTTCGCAGAACTGTAGTCCATAAGAAATATGTAGCTGTGATCTCACTGAACATGCAAACATCTTCAGCCTGATTAGACAATGTGCAATATTTTCCAAAGATTTCTCTATTTATTCTCTTTACTAACATTTGAAATTGTCAGTATTTTAAGTTTAGGCCAATCTGGTAGATGAATATGAAATGGAATCTCATTTTGGTTTTAATTATATTTCCCTAATTAAGGTTGAGCTTTAAAAAAAATGTTTATTGGTCATTCCTCTTGTGTAAAATGCCAATTAAAATCCTGTGCTGATTTTTTAAAAAAGAAATATGTATTTGGTCATTCAGAAGACCAGCATTTAGTTCCCTCAAATATTTGGTCTTTATCCACAGTGTCTGGCTCACAGCTCCCCAGATCCTTAGAATTTCCTAAATATTGAAAGTGAAAGTGTCTTTCATGGTATTAATGAGGTGACTTTGGAATGCACTCAAGAATGGAGGCTGGTTGCCAATGGAGCTCACCAAGAGGACTGGAACATTCAGTCTCAGCCCTTAACCTCCGGGGAGGGGCGAGGGGCCAAAGGTTAAATTAATCACCAATGACCGAGGATAATCAATCATGCCTATGTAATGAATCCTCCACACAACCCCCAAAAGAAAGGGTCTGGGGAACTTCTGGTTTGGTGAACACATGAAGGTGTTAGGAGAGTGGCGTGCCTGGAGAGGGTGTGGAAGCTTCTTGCCCCTTTTCCATACTCGCCCTTGTACCTCTTCCATCAGCTGTCCCTGAGTTACGTCTGTTTAGCGTGAACTAGTAATCTAGGAAGAAAAAATGCTTCTCTGAGTTCTGGGAGCTGCTCTAGTAAATTAATAAAACCCAAGGAAAGGATCATGGGAACCTCTGATCTGTAGCCAGAAGGACAACCTGGACTTGTTTCTGGTATCCGAAGTAGGGGCTGGGGGCAGTCTGGTAGGACTGAACCCTCAGCCTGTGGACTCTAATGCTACCTCTGGGTAAAGGGTGGCACAACTGAGCTGGATTCTGGAACAGTCTGCTGTTGTCTAGAGAATTGCTTGCAGGTGTAGACTTCCCCCGCCACACTGGAATTGGTACCAGGAATTTAGTTTAACCTCTATGTACGTAAAAAAGCAAATATATTAAATTATCTATTTCTCAAGGATAACTGAAGCAATTATTAAATTAAGCTTAAGTTAGTGTTGTTAGAAAATTCCTTTGGAATGGGACAGAGATTTAGTCAATAATCTAATGGTTTTAATAGTATTTTGAGGTCTCGTGTTCAGATTTAGAGATTTAAAATTTTTTTTTTATTGTTGTTCAAGTACAGTTGTTTCCATTTTCCCCCCTCCACCCACCTTGATCCTACTCCCTTTGACTTTGCCCATCTGTCCTTTATTCAGGTTCCTTGACCACCCTTCCCCCATTTCCCCCCATTTTTCCCCATTACCCCTCTCTCCCCTCTCCTCTTTTTCAAATAGCAAAGGTGCTGAAAATAGAGTCACATGTGCAAAAGAGATGACTGAACCGAAAGAAATATGAGGGGGAAATCTGTGCTATGACACAAAAAATAGGATAGACATCCCCGCTTTTGGATGGTTAGAGCAGTCCTTCTCAAACTTTCTTGTTTGGATGAGCCATCCTGGCATCTTGATGAGATACTCAAGTACACATACTCTGATTCAGGGTCAGGTAGGCCTGAATCAGCATTGCTAACAAGCCTCGGGCGATGCCAAGGCTGCCAGTCCATGAGGCACACACACGTTGAACAGGAATAATTTAGAGGAATTTGACTTTGACTTCTTTTCAGGCTCTACAATTCTTGGCTCAACTAAATAAGGGATTCCTCATTTAGTTGGTAAAGAGACACTTTGGGCTTTATTTTTTCCAGTATGTTTCTATTTCGGTATGTGAGTCATCCACACTAACAACCAGAATCTTGACCCTCAGATTAGTTACCCTCTGAAGGTAGTAAGGATGGGGATAGTATGTTCTCAGATTTCTGGAGGCAGAAATAGTGAACTACAACATAGCCAGCGGGACGTCACTAATGCTGGACATGAAAACATTACTATAGGGCGTGCAAGAGAGATCTGTACAATCTCTTCCACTGGGTAGAGACCAGTCGCCATGGCGTCTCCGCAGTACGCTGTCCAAACCACACGAGAGCTGCTTCTGGTTTGCGGGGAGTTTCTGAGTTGCCTGACCATCCTTTGGTCCGTTCTAGGCACAAGAGGCTACGTAAGTGTGAACGTGTGTGTAAATTGGCAGATTATCTAAGTTTTTTTCATGTGTTTTAAGGCAAATATAACCAGCTATGAAGAAAATTCCAACTTCCAGATTTCTACTTGCAAGGTTAATGGAAGATGTTAAAGTCTAGTCCCAGATCTACTTATTAACTGACAGTCTGGTCTTGAGCAAGTCACTTGACAGCCTGGGCTTCAGGTACCCATTTATGAAGTGAGTGGGCTGGGTAAGACGACCTCTAGTGTCTTTCAGGTCAATGATGTCATCATAAGAGCATGGTGTAAAACCTAAACTTGGGCTTTGAACCTTTTATTTTCGTGAGGAATTAATACATTTCATATGTTAGGCCCAGAGGGTCAGCTTTCTAAATAAAACATACTTGCTTAATTGCTGATTTTGAAAAGTGTTTATAATAGGGCCAACCTCCTTCCTTTTGGCAATTGTCAGTATAGTAACCATTCCTATCTGGTTGATTTGTTTTTTACTGTCTGGCTGTTTCAGTGATTTTCTCTTTGATTTGGTATACTGAAGTTTCACCACAGTATATCTCAATATAAAATTTCTTTTTCTTTATCCTGATGGTAACTCATGCTTCTAGTATATGAGGATTCATATTTACATAAATTTTAGCATATTCTTATTCATTGTCTTTTCAGGTATTATTCGTCCCCTATTATTATTATTATTATTATTATTATTCGTCTCGCTCTCTCGCCTTATAGAACTTTTATTAGATGTATATTAGTTCTCATTATATTCTCTGTCTCGTAACTGATTTCATGTTTTCTGCCTCCGTGTCTTTTCCTGGGACACTTTATAAGATTGCCTGCAGTGTATTTTCTTTTCATTAAATCTTTATTCAGCTGTTTTTAAACTCATTTTTATTTTAGTTTTTTTTAATTTCTAAAATTTCTCTTGGGTTCTACTGCAAACTTGTCCATGCTTTCTTCATCTTTATTGTTCTTTCCTTATTGTGTCCGCTTTCCCATGTACCTCTCTCATCATTTAAAAGACACATTACACTAGCAACAAATGATCTAAACAGGAAATAAATGATCCCATTTAAAAATGTTTAATTTGTACACATTTTTCTTTGGATGTACACTTAAGCATTCTCTCTTCTAATATTTGAGAAATACTTTCCTATACCCTGGCTTATTTTGAAAATCGCTGTTTATTCTTTAAAAGTTTTTATTTGGGTATGAAATGTTAGGTAGGGATCTGTATTAGTTAGGATTCAATTCAGATGCACACAACAGGAAACTCCCAAATGACCCTGTCTTTAAAAAATGGAAGTATACTTTGCCCTCACATAGAGGAAATCCAGCAGTTTCCGGTCCAGAGTTGGCTCCAGGAAGTTTTCAGGAACCTAGCTTCAGTTCAACTCACTACTCTGTCGCCTAACTCCACTCGTAGAAATTGTCACAAAACAGTCCAGGCATCACATCTGTAGAAAAAGGGTAAACTAAATTTTTCCAAGTTCTTTTTTTGTCTCACTCGTTTAAAAGGCAATCCTTGGCGGATTGACTTGAAATGCTATCTTTAGCAAACACTAAATACTTAGATAACTTTATTTCTGAGTTTTTTCCTCCTGTAAACCCATCCATTTGCTTAGTGTTGTATCAGAACTGCACAGCTTTCATTTTGAACCTTTAATTTCTGATGATGCTGTATCTGTCTATTTATTTACGACTACCCACCCCCAACATAAAAAAAGAAAACTCGTGGCTATTTTCATTCATTTACTTTTCTTGGAAAGAACTTAGAATCATGGGTTACTTTCCACTCCACATACACATACACAACACTGAAAACCTTGGAAGTATAGGCGACTTCTAGACTTTGCCTTTATGAGTCTTTTACACACCCCAGCTTTTGTAGTTCTGTTCATATGATCTGGCCCTTACATTTCCTGCTAAATTTATTTCTAGTGGTTTTATAATTTTGTTGTTATTTAAAATAGAATTATATGTTTAACAATTGTGGGGGGAGGGCTGCTACATAGAACAACTATTTGGTAATTTTATTTTATAACCAGTTTCCTTTCTCAACATTCTAATTAGTGTAAGTTTTAAGTTGATTCTCTTGATTCTTTCAAATCCACAATCAAAGCACCTCCTTTCTAATATTTATTTCCATGCTTGACTACACTGGCTAGAACTCTGAGAACAATGTCAATTAATAGAGATTTGTGCAAACTCTTTGGTTGGTCTTATTTGTGACTTTAATTTCAAACTTAAGCCCAATGTTGATTTTTTGTTCAATGCGAATATTCCTTATTGTAATATTTACCCCAGATTGCTATAAGTATTTTAGTGAAAGCTTTTCTTTTTTCCCCTGTTCTTTTTTCCTGTATTGATAAAAGGTATTACATATTTTCCTTCAACATGTTGATACGATATAAATATCAATGACTAGAGGAGTTGCTGTGTGGGTCCTAGAGTCAGACTGCGTGGGTTCCGATCTCATTTCTACCTTATATGAGCTGTGTAACCGGTACTGTTCTGCTCGCCCTCTCAGTTACCCACCTGGAAAGTGAGGGTTAGAGTAATAATGCCTCAGGGTTGTTGTGAAGATTGGATCTTAGTGCATATAAAGTTCTCAGAACAGTGCCAGGTAAATGGGAAGTATGAGCATCATCATCATTATTTTTGTAGCGTTTGGGCTAACCTTATATTGTCATATTATGCTATTATTTTACTTAATTATATTATGAATAAGATCATAGTTATAGATATATTAAATAATATTTCTAAGGAGATAAAGCTAGTAAATGTTCTAACCAAGATTTCAACCTAGGTCAACTCTATCTTCCTTCCCTACTCATAATGGAATTCAGTATTCACTTTGGGACTATCATTGCCAAGTTTATTATTGTATTACATTGGCTCTGTAAATGATTTAGGTGGTGTTCCATCTTTTCCTCCGCTCTGGACCAGTGTTAAGTAGCATAGAAACTACCTCTTCCTCAAATGTTTGATAAAATATTGCTTGGAGGCCATCTGGGCTCCATAATTCTTTTGGAAGAAATTCTACAGTGCTTCAAAATTATTCTCAGAGCCAAGTCAAAGAGTCTTGATCTATACTTAGGGAATATTTAGTGAATATGTATTTTGTGAATATATATTTAGTGAATATGTATTTAGAGAATATGTATTGTGTGTAAGGGACTTACTGAATATGTATGGTGTGTAAGGGATTGTGCTGGAGAGTGTTGGGTAAAAAGACAGGAATAAGGCATCTGAAGGAGTTCACCAGCTGGTTAAGAGGTAGATAAACGTTCAAAAAGAGCAGGTAAACCATATATGACAAGAAACTAAGACAAAGAAAAATGTGAAAAATAAATAAATAAAAACTAAACAAAAATGAAAAATAAAAAAAGAAATTAAGATAATGAAAGAAGGCTATGCTTAATCAATTCTTGGAAAGGGTATTCTTGTGGGGTATGGTGATCCCATACCCCTTATGGAGCAGGTGCGGTTTGAAGTAGGCCAAGAGTAGCTAAAATTAAGTAGTAAGAGAAGGGGATATGTACACCCGATCACTTTGAAAGCAGGATTTCAGAGCTCATACATTGAGAAATTTTGAAGTGCCTTTGTCCTTTTCTCTTTCCCTTTTACTTGTCATAAGGAGCAACATAATGCAGAGCAATGAGAATAGACTTCGGAGCAGTCCAGGTGCGGGTGAACTTAAGCAAATCCCCCAGTGACTCAGCCTCAGCTTTCCTGTTGATAGAGTGAGCATGAGGATCCCCACCTCATGCTATGGCAGTGTGGAACAAAGGAGATGAAAATGTGAAAAACACTCAACAAAGGTAGCTGGCTGCTCGGTCGTCCCATTTCTCTTCATGTTACAGGCCACTGTTGTCCGTCAAAATGGCAATATGAATTGCAGCAAATCAAAACCTTTTAAAATCCCTACTCTAATCACCCTATGCAGATTAATGTATTAACACTCATTACTCTACCTACAAACCATGTGGAACTACTTACTCCTCATTTCCAGATCTGCCATGTTCATTCATGACATGTTCATTCAGTAGCCTTTTACATATGCTGTTCCTGTTGCTTGGTATGATCTCTTTTCCTTATTTCCTTTGTACGTGGAAAGCTCTTATTTTTCTTACAAGGCTCAAGTTTAGTGTAATGTCTCCTATGAGGGCTGTCCCAGGCAGAATGAGTTGCTTGTTTCTCTAGGGTATCACTGCATTTCAACAGACCTCTTCTCCTTGCACTGCAAGCTCTCTGAAGGCTGTGACTGGTTTCTTTTTGCATCTTTTTCTATTGCCAATCAACAGTGACTGGCTTATAGCAGATGCTCATAAATGTTAGCTGCATGTGTACATATGAATGAATCCCCAAACCGAGGCTTACAGACATCTGGCTCCACCATATCAGCTGCAGGGTAAAAACGCAAATGAATTTCTAGAGCGGCTCTTGACAGCCAAGTTATTATTTTATACTCTTTCATTGGAAGCTCCCGCTTTTTTTGTTGTTATAGTTGGTGAAGCCACATCAGAACAATTATCTCCAACTGACTGAATTCAAGAGGATAGTTTATAATCTCTAGAAACCACAAGGAGAAAGCTGGTGATCTGAGAAAACTCTACCCAGAAAGAATGTAGACACCACAATATTTAGTTTCCCTGAAGAAACATTCACAATGAAATTAAGTTTAAATCTGAGAGGAGAAGCTTCTTTAAGGAAAGTGTGAAGAATTTTACATTCTTATGGAGAAATGAGGAAGTGAACTTTTTCTTGACCTCATATCATAATTGGAAAAACATTTTGTAAACCAGAAGATCTAAACACCATTTGTCAGAGTTGAAAAAAAATCAGCTAAAAATACCAAGTGCTTGATCGTCACTTTGACATCCGTAATGCTCTGAGATTTCATGCTCTTTGTTTTATGTGGTTTAGGTCGTGATCAAGACTTTAATGATGGCATTAACTCAGTTTGATTCAGGAAATGTTATCAACCATAATCTATATGCTGAGTGCTGTGCTGGCAACAGTAGACATACATTTGGTAGAAAGAGTTGAGACTTAAAAAGAAAAAGATCTCCTTTTTCTAGAATTCCTGGTAACCATGGACTCTCTATTCACTGGTCACTTTCCTATCTTGAGACATTCCCGGGGGAGCTGAAGCATTACTCAGACAAGCATTGCAAATAAATTTGAGAGAACAGTATGTTCCTAGAAAAGCTGTTAGGGAAGTGACATACTCTTTCATTAAAGGCAGAATGAAATGTTACTTCCTTCTGATTTGAGAATATTGGTCACAGAGGTGTTTAAAATTTCATTATGGAGTTGGTTTCAGTGTTTATTTGTTCTTCTTTCTGCTATGATCATGTGTAGATAGAAGGATGGGGAATAAAAGAGAGAATGTTAAAATTTTTTAGCTGATTCAGAGGCTAAAAAGATGGCCAAGTTTGTCCTTTTCATTTTTAACAGTGAATATGGCAGGTGGGCCTTATGTGTCAGAACTGGAATGATGCTGATGGTGGTTCCAGTCAGATTGGCTATTCATGGTCCCTGCTGTGCACCGGGTGCTCCAGGGGAATCAAAGATAAGAAGGACACACTGCCCATGGACAGTCTGACACCTTCCCAAATGCATAAGAATGGGCTACGGATGAGGAAACAAGCTAAGTACTATGGGAGAGGTACAAAGGCTGTGGGGTAGTGAAGTGAGGGAGACAACACATGCCAGTTGTGGGGCGATCAGGAGAGGTGCCATTTGGAAGGCACATTAATTAATTAGGTATTTTTGGTGGCAGAAGGGGAGCTTTATCACTTCAGAAGTCCTGATCTTTTATTTTGCATCTCTATTGACACCATAATTCCGTCCTTTTTGGAGAGCAGCTGGGAGTCAGTTTGGCTGGAGTATGGTATATGTTTAGGGAGCTAGGGGTTAGTTGGGCAGAAGCAGGAATGGTGCCTGAGGCATTCCCAGTTTCAGACAGGAGAGTCTGTACTTTACTATTCAGTGGGGGAATCTTCGAAGGTTTGAGCAGAGCGTTGCAACCACCGCACATGTGCTTCATTAATTGAAATCTGGCGGCTTGGAATAGGGTGAACACGTTTTCAATTGCAGGAGCAGATAGCAGTGGAGAGATGGTCACAGTTGTCTAGTTAAGATGTAATGAAACCATAGAATGAACAAGGTCAGGAGATTCAGGTGAAGAGTTCTTAGACTTGACAAGAAAAAAAATGATTCATGAAAAGAAAAATTGATAAATTGGATGTCATCAAAATTTAAAACTTTTGCTCCATAAATTTCACATAAGAGAAAAAGAAAGACAAACTACAGAATAGGGGAAAATATTTGCAAACCGTGTATCTGACAAAATACCAGTACCTACAATACATGAAGAACTCTCAAAGCTCAATAATAAAAAACAAGAGCAGTCCAATTTGAAAATGAGTAAAAGACATAACAGCCACTGAAGAGGAGAATATACAGATGGTAAATAAGCACATAAAAAGATGTTCAGCATCATTAGCCATCAGGGAAGTGCAAATTAAACCCACAATGAGGTATCACTACACAACAATAAGAATGTCTAAAGGAGAAGATGGTGACAACCCAGATGTTGTCAACACTGTGGGGAAAAAATGGCTTGTTGGTCCATTGCTTTTGGGATGTTAGATGGAACAGAATTTGGTAGTTTCTTATGAAACTATATGAGGCCTGTCTGGAAAAAATCCAGCCATTGTTAATATAGTGAGAACTGTATGCAACATTGATGTAACCTAACAGCCGAGGAGAGGGGACTGGAATGTGCACGTGTGAACAATGATGGCTTCACTGTGCTAGTCAGTGGGGGTGGTAGATGCTGATGAGTGAGCATGTGGACTGTGTGGTTGTCCCATTCAAAGTGACTGAGCAAGTAGAGCCATGAATCTGCATCCAATTTTGTGTTAAGCTTGAACATTTCTCTGTGGAAACTGTGTGGATGATTCATAAGGTCGCAGCTATGGGCAACTGGTGATTGGCAGCTTGATTGATTTTGCTATTATCGTTGTTCCCATTTTTCCCCTTTTGCCCCCTCTCCACCCAGCACCCCCCACTCCCTCAGTAATCCCCACACCATTGTTTATGTCCATGGGTCATGTGCATATGCTCTTTGGCTACTCCATTTCCTACACTGTACCTTACATCCCCATGGCTATTCTGTAACTACCTATTTGTACTTCTTAATCCCCTCATCTCTTCACTCATTCCCTCTGCTCCCCTTCCACCTAGAATCCATCAAAATGTCCTCCATATCAATAATTCTGTCTCTGTTCTTTTTGTTTGCTTAGTTTTTTAGATTTAATTGTTGATAGATATGTGTTTATTGCCATTTTATTAATAGTTTTGATCTTCATTTTTTTAAGTAAGTCCCTTTAACATTTCATATAATAATAATTTAGTTCTTTTTGTCTGGGAAGCTGTTTATGTGCCCTTTGATTCTGAATGATAGCTTTGCTGGGTAGAGCAATCTTGGATGTAGGTCCCTGTTTTTCGTGACTTTGAATATTTCTTACCAACCCTTCTAGCCTGCAGTTTCTTTTGAGAAATCAGCTGACAGTCTCATGGGAACTCCCCTGTAGGTAACTCTCTGCTTTTCTCTTGCTGCTTTTAAGAGTATCTCTTTATCTTTAACCTTTGGCATTTTAATTATGATGTATCTTGGTGTGGTCCTCTTTGTGTCCATCTTGTTTGGGACTCTCTGTGCTTCCTGGATGTACATATCTATTTCCTTCTCCAAATCAGGGAGATTTTCTATCATAATTTTTTCAAAGAGATTTCCAATTTCTTGCTCTTTCTCTTCTCCTTCTAGCACCCCTCTGATGCAAATATTGGAACGCTTGAAGTTGTCCCAGGGGCTGCTTACACTATCCTTGTTTTTTTGGATTCTTTTTATTTCTTGTTGTTTGATTCATTGTTTTTTTGCTTCCTTATGTTCCAAATCATTTATTTGATTCTTGGCTTCATTCACTCTACTGTTGTTTCTCTGTAAATTGTTCTCTATTTCAATTAGTGTATCCTTCATTTATGACTGGATCTTTTTTATGCTGTTGAGGTCCTTACTAAGTTTCTTGAGCATTTTTATAACCACTGTTTTGAGCTCTGTATCTGATAGACTGCTTATCTCTATTTTGTTTAGTTCTTTTTCTGGAGTTTTGATCTGTTCTTTCATTTGGGCCACGTTTCTTTGCTCATTTTAACAGCCTCCCTGTGTTTGTTTCTATGTAGTAGGTAGAGCTGCTATGACTCCCTGTTTTAGTAGCATGGCCTAATGTAGTAGGTGTCCTTAGGGCCCAGTGCCACAGACACTCCTATCATCCAAGCTGGGTACTCAAGGTGTGCCATTTGTGTGGGCTGAGTACACCCTCCTCTTGTAGTTGAGCTGTGGTTGCTGTTGGCAGGTCAATGGGAAGGACTTACCCAGGCCAGTCAGCTGCAAGGATTGGCCGTGACCACTGACCACCAACCTCCACCCTCTGTGGAGGATCAGCTGTACAGGGGCAGGGTGGTGGTGCTCTGACATGGTCTGTAGTTGTCCACTGGGTGCACAGGCCCTGGGACTTCCTGAGTGGTACAGGCAAAGTTCAGCCCCCACCTGGGTTCTGCCCAGGCCACCCTGCCTGAGCTATAAAGCAATTTAAGATGGCTGCTACTTGTGCTGGGCTTGGAGATTCCCAGGCAAAGCCATCCTGTGAATCTAGGCTGGCTGCTGTTAGTGCTTGGGCCTGGGGCCACTTAGCAAGAGGAATGAGGGCTGGGGACTCACTGAGATCGGCTGTTGCTTTTTTGAGAGGATTCGGGAAGTTGTGAAGCATGAGCCAAGACCAGCCTTTCATATGGGAAAGCCACTGTTAATAGCTGTAAGTTGGGTGGGATGGAGTCTCGGGAGACCCATGGTGGGGCAAACTGTGTGAGCCAGGTTGATGGAGTCTCAGATATGTCACCTACCTGCTGGCTCTGTTGGAGGAGAGCTCAGAAAAGGGACAGAGGCCTCTGCCAGCTTTTGGTCTGGTAGAAAGCTGTCCCCCAGCTCTTGCCTTGATGCCAGATACTTCAGTTCCTCCCTGTATGTCACTGGTGCCTTTCAAGCTGCTACACCGGTACTGGAGCTCAGAGGGAGTGAGCCTGAGTAAGTCCTTGTGTGGGTTCTTTAAGAGCAGCTGCTTGGGACTCTAGAAGTTTCTTCTCCCAACTCAATCTCCACTGGTCTTTGCAGCCAGAGGTTGTGGGGACTTATCTTCCTGGCACCAGAACCCTGGGCTGGGGGGCCTAGTGTGGGGCTGGGACTCCTTGATCCTGAGACATCCCTCCCAAATATTTATCCACCACATGCAGATGTGGGATCAGCCCATTCCGCGTCTCTGCCCCTCCTACCAGTCTGGACGAATATGGTTTCTTTAATTCCATAGTTGTCAGATTTCTATGCAACTTGATTTCTGGTGATTCTAAATAATGAGTCTATCATTTAGTTCTAATTTTAATGTGGTTGTGTGAGGTGATCCATGTTTATCGATGCCAACATCTTAGTGTATATCTTTTTAAACAGCTTTCTACAAAGATAAACACAATATTAAATTGCTACAATGATATTATACGTGTTGTCCTGCAACCTGAACCCAGAGGTACCATGTTTAATTTAACCAACCGTATAAGTGATGGATATTTTCTAGCCATAGTAAACACCTCTAAGATCTTAGCAATCCATTCACACTTTATCAATAAAGTACATCGTATAAGAATTTGTTACGAGTAGAATATCTAGCAAAGAGTACATAAATTTAAAATTTTAAGCCATGTGAACAGAATACATTTCAGGAATATACAAATTTACACTCCCAGTAATGACCACTCATTGTTTTCTTACTGCCTTTCCAATATTTGATATTGTCAACCTATATTTTTTTAAATTTGCTGTTGGCATTTTCTAGTTGTCAATTGCCTAATGACCCCTCTTATTAAGTTTTTAATAGAAATGCTTGTTCTTCTTATCTTTTAGAGCTAATTATATATCGGGGATATTAAGTTAGGTATGTCGAGAGCCTTTTCTTAGCTTATTGCTCTTTAATTTTGTTTCAAATATTAAAAATTTTTTTGCCATAGGTATATTCAAACATTTGAAGTAGTTACCAGTGCTTTCTGGACATTGTGGCGTACGTTAAAAGACTTTCCCCACCATATTTCAACAGGACAGGGAGGGGTAAACAAAAGAGGGTGCAAGGGCAGGCATTTTGCAATTTATGAAAGCAGGAAAAAACAGCAACTCAATTTACACCCAAATTAAATCACAACCAAACAAACAATAACAAAAGGAAAAGTCTGAGCCTGTCTGGTTGAGGAGAATTGAGTCATATAAATTTTGAAACTTTTTATCTATTCTGGGGCGGGGTACCATCAATACAGGGAGCTTTCACTGTTTCAAAAAATATTTAAGTACTAGGGATTGTGCTAGGTTTGGGCTCAGAGGAAAAAGATAATGAGCCCCAAAATAAGGTGAAGTTGCCCCTGCTCACAGAGAGCTCATAGACATAATAGCTGTGTTTGTACAAGGAACTCCTCAGGAAGACCGGGTCCTGCTTCCTTCTGCATTCTCTTATCCTACTTCAAAACCATAAGAAAAACAACTGGTAAATGCTAACAATCCCAATTTCTTGAAAAAACGTTCCTTGTGATTTTAAGAAAACATACTGTTTAAGAGAGCCCCGGCCTCCCTTCTTCTGCATCTGTACTCCTGACTGCCCCCCTGCACGGAGACACCGAGCCTTTGAGGCACTGACTGGCTGCAGTAACAACCTGCAGGCGTGTTTTATGCCAGGAAAGTGTTTTCAAAACATCTGCACTATTTAACCAGCCAAGACATTTCGTGAAGAGTATCTGTGAATGCCTCCATCAGGAGGTACTCATTCATTTGAAGTAATGGTTGAAAATATTTGAAAATATTTGATCATCTTAACTCTGTGTGTGTGTTTTGAATGTGTGTGCACAAATGTGCATATGCTTCCATGTAACACTGGAACTTTATATACAATTATGTTTTTAATTATAATTTAATCCATTTACTGCAGTTGATTTTGTAAGGAAGAATGGAAGACACAGATAGGAGCTAAGATCTGCTTTATAATGAGAAATAATGATTTACTTCTCTTATTAAGTCTCTTATTATTTTAATAAGATTTTTTTAAATTATCTAAATTTTACTTTTGAGTTTTAACAGAAAGCCTATGAAACTAGCATCAATATTTTCATTTTATATAATGAAAAAAATGTGACCCTGTGTGATTAGCCGGTCCTCAATTAGTAAATATCAAAGATGAAAAAATTAAAGCAGAACTCAAGGTCATTGTTTTTTGCACCTCACCGCAGCAACCCCAGTGCTAACAGCATTCGGGAGTTAGCACCCAGTTATCTGTGGATGGATCTGATGAGACCCTAGTGACTCACCGACTCACTGTGGTCCCTTCTTGCGGACTCTAAGCTCCCTGTTTTATCACACTTGCCTCAGCACATGTGGTAGGAGCAACACGGGGTTTGGAGTCAGATTCATCCCTGGGCTTAAATTCCAGCTCGGCCCCTTATTAGCTGTGCATATTTGGACCTAACTCGGCCTTGTCTTCACCTGGGAACGTTGGCAGGGGTAATCCTTACCACTGAGATTTTTTATGATATGTCAGGCACACAGTAAATGCTCAAGAATCACCCACAGTGGCATTACCTGGGCTCTCCTAGGCTGGTATCAAGAGATACAAAATTATTTGGGGAATGTAGGGTTATGAGTAATGGAGCCCTGGACGTAAAGGCAAAAACCAATAAGTGCCTGTTTTGAGCTGTGTTAACCACCTGCAAAGAATTGGTATTTGGCTACAGTTATATTCATCTCTTTCTATCTCTGATCCTCATATCCCCATGTGTCCCAGGAGGGATTGTATCAAGAAAAAAGAAATTGGGCGGGGGGGGATGCTGAGAACATGAGAGAAATGTAGGAATGGCATTAATGAACCTTTTTGCAATGCTCAAAATGGATTTTCCTAATTCTTTTTTTTTCCCACCCTTTATAGCTGATGGCGTCTGTGTGTTTAAATGCTTACTCAACAGAGACACCGAATGTTGCCGTGTGGGGAAGGAGTCCATCTTGATTACTCTGGGGTACAACAGCGCTCTGCTAAAGTTTGAGTCTCATGCTGGTGAGTTTTGTGCTTGTCATGCCCCCCTCCCCCATCTTTGAAAACAAATCTCCTGATTCGTTTACTTTTCACTGTTACTGATGGGTTGGCTTTCGGCAGCCTGTGTCCTGATGTGAATTGTCATGATTGAAATGATGATTTAAAACTGATTCTGGTGCTTACTTGATACCAAGGCTAGAGAACACTCAGCCTTTACCTAGACTAGGAGAATGTCCTTAACCTTAGCCCCTTTTTAGTCCTCCATCCAGAGCCGCAGGAGAGGCCACCAAGGATTGTCCAGGCCTTCACCGCTGTTGTTGACTCTCCTTGGAGGTGAGGTTGTTTGCAGAAATGTGAATTTCAGTTTCAGTGTCCCTCAGAATGACTTCATCCTTGTCTTTGGGTCTTTGAGTCACTTGAACATTTTTACATTCTGGACAACAAATGCCAAGCCACAGGGAGGTAAACTAACGTGTAACCAGAACCGTGCAAGAAAGGGCTACAAGGCACTCGGGAGGGTCTCCAGCCTGATAATGATAATTAGGACTAACAATGCCGTGGGTCTGCCCTCGATGCTCAGTTGTCATTTCTTTAACTTAGATATAAATTGTTCCATCTTACGGTGTTAATGCCGGCAGTGAAAAGTGTTAGCAAGGGTACCTGTTCTCCTCTGGGTAGTTAGGGTGTCCAAAATTGTTTCATTGTGGTAACTACTTGAGATAGTTACCACAGGTTAAAAGAAGTTAACCTGGTTTCTTGTTTCTAAACCAACCCAGAGTCAGCCAGACTGTGCAAGTTGTTTTATCATATAGCTGTTCATCTATTCATCCATCAGTCCAGCTTATTTTTATGATGCATTTCAGAGTAAATTATAATGTCCAGCACATTTCACCCCTTATATCATACTTGAATCTGCACATCATTAACTAGACCTCACATTATGTTTATGCTTCTCGGTTTTTCTATTGTGGTTAAATTTATGTGCATTAAAACACGCAAATCCTCAAGAATGCCAGCATTCCTAAAAGTTACCTTATGCCCTTTCCTAGTTACTAATTATTCTCATCCTTCCAGAAAAATCACTTTTTTATTATTTCCCTTTTCTGAATTAGCTTTGTATTTTCTAGAACTTTCTATAAATGAAATTATTCAGTATATACTCTCATCCATGTTGTTGCAGGTATCAGTAGTTTGTTCTTTTTTATTGCCACTCACAATTTGTCCATTCTCATTTTGATAGACATTGAAACTCTTTCCACATTTGGGCTACGAGCAATAAAGCTGCTCTAAATATTCTCGTACCAATCTTTTTATCTAAAGTGGTTGTACCATTTTACACTCCCATCAATAATGGACAAGGGTTCTGGGTGTGCCACATCTTTGCCAACATCTGGTCTTTCAGTCTTCTCAATTTCTGCCACACTGATGGCTTCATCCTAGCCCTTAGTGTTTTAAGTCTAAATTTTGCTGATGACTAATGATGTTAAGCGCTTTTTCATGTGCTTATGAATGAAAATTGGTTGGCTGTTTCTAACTGGTTGTTTATCTCTGGAGTTGTTATTTTCTATATATGAGACCACTGCATACCAGATAAATAATTTATGGGTGTTACTGTCTAGTTTGTAGCTTTCTTATTTATTCCCATAATGACATCTAATGTTAAGCAGTTTTAAAATTGGATGAAGTCCAGTTTACCATTTTTCTTTTTTGTTTATTGCATTCTGCGTCCCAAGAATACTTTGCTTACCCTCAAATAGCAAATTGTTTTTCCTATATTTCCTTCTATAAGTTTTATAGCTTTATATTTTTGGAATGTAATCCATCTTATTTTTATATGATATGAGGTATGGGGCTAAAGGTTATTTTTAGACCATACGAATAAACAGTTATTCTAGCAGTGTTTTGAAAAGACTTTTACAAGTCAAATGACTGTCTAGAGACTTAGTCTATTTTGGAGCTCTCTGCTCTGTTCATTGATCATCCTTGTGCCGATATCTATCACATGGTCTGAATTACCTTTAACGTAATAATTGAAGTCTGATAGTTTGTCTTCCAACTTTGTTCTTCTTTGTCAAGGTTGTTCTGGATATTTTTGATACTTTGCATTTCCATATAACTTTTATAATTAAGTTGTCAATTTCTACAAAAGTACTTGGTCTATTTATGCTTGAGATTGATCAATTTGGTGAGAATCGTCATTTTAACCATATTAAGACTTTCAGTCATTGGTAAGCTGAAGACAGTGCGTACTGAATTACAAGAGGCCCTTACTAAAGTTTCAGGAATTTGATAGCTGGACATTCGTGGGGGTGAGAGAATTTATACTGCAGAATTTGCACACTTCATAAACAGGATCTGTTTTGTGGGGGGAACCAGTTGTTAAGTGTTCACCAGCATCCCATTGCTTCCAGTTCAGGAATAGAGTATTTCTCTCCATTTATTTAGGTCTTTGATTTTTCCACAGAAATGTTTTATAGTATTCAGTGTGGAAGTCATACACAATTTTTGATAAATTTATCCCTCAATGTTTTGTTTTTGAACCTATTATAAATAAAATTTTGAAAACACACAAGTATATCATAAATGAATTTTCAATATTAATCTTGGATATTACAGTCCTTTAAATTCACTCACTGGTTCAGTAGTTATAATTTAGATTCCTCAGCATTTTCTACACTTTAAAAAAGGTGTCGCCTACAAACAGAGACAGCTTTAATTCTTATCTTTGTGGCTTTTATGTCTTTCTTGGCTTTTGGAAACTCTAGTACAATGTTGACTAGACCTGAGAGAGCAGCTGTCCTTGACATTCCCCTGATTACAGGGGGGAAGTCACCCTAAGTGTGATGCTTGGATGTTTTCTGTGGGTGCCCTTTTTCAGATTGGGGAAGTTTACTTCTTAAGTTGCTGGATGTTATTTATCATAATTGGGCATTAAAGTTTCTTATTTTTCTGGCGTTATTGAAATTATCATATTCTATGAATTTGGTGCAATGCTTATTATAAAATAGTTTGTGTAGAGCTGGTATTATTTCTCCACTAAATGTTTGATGGAATTCACCCATGAATCATTAAGGCTTGAAGTTTTATCAATGGGAATAATAAAACAGATATAGGAATCTTCAGATTTTCTTTCTTGTGTCAATCTTATATTTTATATTCTTTTACAGAATTTTTTCATTTCATCTAAGATGTCAGATTTAGTGGCATTTTTTCATAATTTGCATGTTTCTTTTAATTTTGTAATTCTATAATAATATATCCTGTTTCTTTTTTAATACTGTTTTTGATGTCTTCTCTTTTTCTGTCTTGATCAGCCTGATCAGAGGTTTATCAGTTTTATCAGTCTTTTCAACTTTTGGTTGCACTGTTTTCTCTATTGTTTATCTGTTTTCCATTTCACTGATTTCTTTAAGAAATGGAAAATTGGGGGGGATTATGTAATGGGACATAATTAAGCTAAGAGCAAAATGCTATTTTTACTTTTTATTATAATTGTTTAACTATTGTCTCATCTAACACATTGTCCACTTGAGGAAGAATTTAACTAGGTCGTCTTACTGATGAGAAAACTGAGATTTCAAGAAAATTAGTTACTTGTCCAAGGTACTGTGACTGACACTAAGTGACGAAGGGCTCAAGCCCACAGCTGACTGACTTCCCATGCCACCGCCCGTCCTCCTGGTCAGACACATTTAGTGTGAAGAAGGAAACAGCCAGTGGGAGACCAAGGAGTGGTTGTGCAGTATGAAGATGAATAGAAAACCCTCCTTCTAATGTGTTCACAGGTAGAACACTTAGTGTTCAAGGAAGTCACAATGATTAACTCTAAATAGAATGCATATCTCCAGTGTCCATGTTTCGGGCCTAGGGTACCTAGAGTCTAAACAGGTCTGAGAGTTTTACTTTTTAGGGGCTCTCAGATTGGACTGCCTTCTTTCTCTGGACAAAATCCTTTCTTTGAGTCTTTGAATTGCAGTGCAGTAGACAAAGTCCAAAGATAATGGGGTACATTTCACTCCCTGTTACAACCAGTGGCCTCACACTTGCTACGTGTACTGTTTCCAGCCCTCTACTTGAGAGAGTCTTAAATAGCCTGGATAGTCATGAGGCCCAGAACCAACACCGCTCTGTCAGGGCTGGGGGCCAGTGGCAGGAGTCTACTGATCCAGCACGAAGGCCCTGGGAGTAGCATCTGATGCCTTCTCTGACAAGGAGACTGAACTGACCCTTTTCATGACATTCCTTGATGCAGAGATGTTGCCCTCAATAATGAAATGCAGATTCACATAACTAAGGTTCTACTTAATTGTTTATACCAATCAAAAAAGCAAGAAGGGAAATTTCTAAGTAGGGAGCTCGGAGTGGACTAATTCTGATATTATGATTCTTTAGTGGCTCAGTGTGCAACCTGAGTTTCAGGACTGTGCACAAACACTTTGTCCCATCTTGCTGTAGAACCCTGGCTATGATTGATTAGTCTCATTTGTTCTGTAGGAAGGAAAAACAATCCATACCAAGAATTTCAGTCTTGAGAATTTTCTCAAGAGTGCCCTATAACTCCTTCCTATTCTGGAGTTCATATGTCTCTTGATTTCTGCTAAGAGCAAATCCCAGCACCAAATGGATGAGAAGTACAGATATTTGCAAATTAATGGTCCTTCTTAGTTTACTCTAATAATAGTTTTCAAAATCAGTGACTACCGCCGGGGAACCAGGGTAGTCTGATTGCCTGTCTGATTTTCCTGGCCCTTGACACTGAACAAGCCAAGCAGCGGATCCCTCATTCTGGATCTGTCAAGGCAGGTTGGGATGTGAAGGACCGGAGTCCACAGCTGCAGGCAAGTAGTGTGGCAAGTGAGGAACAAGCTGGCTGTGACTCAGTGGGTCCCAGATGGCCCAGTTCCCAGGTGGCAATGGGATCTTAATTGTCATTTGTCAGCCTGGCTGTTGACAGTAAGCTGTCTAGTGGTGTCACTGTCCGTCAGACACGATTATTGCACTTTTGAGGTGTGCTCTGCTTGGAGTAAGAGGACGTGGCATTTGAAATGTGAGGCTGCTATTTTATATTTAGAAGTGAACAGCTGCCAACTATCTGTAACTTGGGTAAGAAAGAAAACCAGCTTTATTGGGAAGTTGACCCGTGGTGATAATTCCGCATCGCTGGGAAAGGAACGATCAAATGCCCAAACACACCTGTGAGGAGTGGTTCCTTCCTCCTTTCCTTCTTCAGAACTGTGGCTCAGCGCTTTCCAAGCCTGATCTGGTCACCAGCCACATGATCTCCAGTAATCTCAAAGACCACTGTGGAATCCAGTACATTAAAAGTCATTGTATTTTAGAAGCAGTGGGGATATTTCGTCATGACAGATGTCAACAGAGAGAAAAGTTTTAATTAAATGAACTTCATATCTGTGGCATACTGACTATGAATGGACTAGATATGTGTGAGATTTACTTCCTGTGTGTTCATTCATTCTTCAAGTATTTATTGAGACTCTGTTATGTGCCGTGCACTCATTTGTGTGATGAAGATGCAGTACTGAATAAACAGAAGTCTTTACAAATATGCAGTAAACACTTTAACAGGACACAGAAAATTAATAAATGAACATATATAGTGAGTTGTGTGTGATAAGTGCTGAGAAGAAAAATACACCAGGGGAAGAGACAGAGAATGAGTGGGGGTTGGGGGTGTACTCCTTGTAGGTACTTTCTGAGGGAAGGCCTCACTGATTAGACATTTGATTATAAAACAAGTGGAGAGGGGCAAGAGCCGTGTGTGTCTGGGCTCGGGTGGCCCAGAGAGTGGAACAGAACCACAAAGGCCCTAAGGCAGATGTGTTTGAAGAATGGCACTTAGAACAGAGGGCCTAGATGAAGTGAGTTCAGGAGAAGGACAACGATGAGACCAGGGAACTGGAGGGCCCAATAAGGTGAGACGTTGGAGACCACGGCGAGCATCTTGTTTTATTCTGAGGGAGACTGGAAGCATCAGGCAGAGGACTAGCGTTGTCTGAGCATTATTGAATTTTCATATATTTTTCAAGGTATGTATTTATACCTCCTCTAGTAGTTCTCACAGCAGCCCTGTGGCCTTGGAGTGTCATTACTGTTTATTCCTATTTTTAAGCAGAGACACTGAGGCTCATAGGTTTGAAGGAAATTGCCCCAGTGACAAAAAAGGAAATGTAAGGCCCATGTTCTTTCAACAGCTTCCAAACTGCCCTTTCACTCTTCATTGGTTGACATTTAATCTTTCAACTCATTAATTGCGATGACAGCACTGCCATGAAAAGCCAGCTTCTATCAACACTTCACTAATGGAGAAAAAGACACCAAGGCACTGCTGGACCGTATTCTGGGAGTTTATGAAGCATGGGAAGACTTTTTATCTTTTTTTATTTTGAAAAACATTTCCAACTTAGAACTTTTATAAATGTAACTGAGAACTTCTGGATACCCTTTAAATAGATTCATTAATGTCCAATATTTGATGTGTCTATCTGTACATGTGTGTACATATGTAAACACACTTTCATTTTATTTCTGAAACCCTCTGGGAATAATTTGCATATGTCATACTCCGTTACTCCTTAGTACTTGACAGGTACAGGCCATAAATAAGAATAGTATCTTTGTAACCATAGTAGAATGAACAAATTCAGGAATTTAACCTCTACAATATGTGTATTGTCCCAGTAATGCCTCTTGTAGCATCTTTCTTCTCTCTGGTACTACATCTGGTCTAGATGTCACATGTTTAGTTGTTACGTCTTTTAGACTCCTCTAATTTGGAGGGGTTCCTCGCCCCTTTTCTTTCCTTGAGGACATGGAGGTTTTTGGAGGACAGGGATAGTTATGTTATAGAATATTCTCCAATTGGGGTTTTTCTTATGTTTCCTTATGAAAACATTCAGGTTATGCATCCGCAGTCAGAAAACCACCTGCCTGGTAATTTGTCCTTCTCAGGATGTCACTTCAGGAGGCAATGAGGTCCATCTACCCCTTATCGGTAGTATGAATTTTGAATACCAGGTCAAGATATTTTCTGTTTCTTTCCACTGTAAAATTCCTATGCTTTCCCTGTTAGATATAGATAATAAGGAGTTTAGGTGACAGCACTTCGGTATCATGCACATATCCCATTTTTTAATCACACAGCCCAAATTTAGTATATATTTATTATCCCTTGCTTTGGGTATGAAGTTGATTTTTTTTAATCCTGCAATCTTACTAAGTCACTTAGTTCTTGTAGGTTTCTTTTACAGATCTTTAGGATTTTCTACATAAATGATCATATTATTTGTGATATGAGACAGTTTTATTTTTTTCTTTATTACCTGTCTATTTTTTTCCCTGCTCATGGCACTGACTGGGCCCTCTAGTGCAATGATGCAGAGAAGAAGTGAGCGTGGGAGTCCTTACCTTCTCACAATCTCAGGAAAAGCATTCAGTTTTCACCATTAGTTGTAGGTATTTTTATTGGTGTCCTTTATCAGGCTGAGGAAAGTCCATTATATTCCTAATTTGCTAATAGTTTCTACCTTAAATTATGTTTCAGTCCAAGGTAGAAACTATGTATGAACCAATGAAAATGACTGTCACTTTCTTTTAGCCTGTTAATATGATAAATTACACTGATTGATTTTTGAATGTTGAAACAACTTTGAATTTCCGAGTTAAACCTTTTGGTCATGATGTATGACCCTTTCGTGTAGTGCTAAAGTAGATGTGCTAGAATTTTATAAAGAATTTTGTGTCTGTGTTTCTTAGGCATTGCTCTATAGTTTTCTTAAGTCTTTGTCTGATTTGGGTATCAGAGTAATATTGGTCTTACAAAATCGGAGCATGTTCCCTAACT